>JAHQIW010001246.1:0-134897 GCA_019055375.1 Parelaphostrongylus tenuis
CACACACACACAATCGCTTATAGTTATGAAGCACAGATCATATTTTGTCATAAACACTGCACAATATCGCATGATCTCTTACTTTGAGTTTCATCAGTGCTTTTCGAACTTTCTTATTGAAGTTCTGTAACCTCCGAGAACTAGTTATAATGAGCTCTTTCCCATTTCGAGAACAGCAGAAGGTGAGCGTGTCTCAATCAGTCGTATTATATTTGCACGATTACTACATACGCGATGACAATCGTTTATATGATCAACTCCTTCTCATTTCCTTGAGGAATCAGGTTTCTTTCAATTCGAATCACGGAGATATAATATCCGTTTGATAGAAGTATCTTTGCTTTGCACTCTTGAACTCACCACACTTGAGAGTTAACGATGCGACAACCAAAACATACTTGCTTTCAACTGAACATTTTTTCCACACACTTCATTTTCTCTACTGTAATTCTGTCCTGCTTTGTTGTCAAGAAATATGCAAGAGTGGGTTTTGGATTTACTTGATTGATCAAGGTACAATGAAAGAGAAGTATGATTTACCAAGCCTAAAAAAAGCATTTGTCAAAAAGTAAAAAGAAAAGTATTGAAAAAGTACTTTTAAGATGAAATTTTATCTAATGGCAGTAATAACAAGCGAGGAAAGCTAAAATTTAGTGAATAAGTTGTATTAGGTAGAATTGTATTTAAGGCAAATATAAATTCAACTTTTGTTTACCACCTAATCTTTTTTCTTAGAAGTAAACGATGTGAAGTATAACGATAAGACTATTGAAATACAGCAAACTCGCAAATTCAAATAGACTTTGAACTCATGTTTACCCTTTGTGGAAGGAGGATTATGTACTTTCCCCTAAGCCAGTGGAGTCCTTTGTTTCTCCACTTTCATTCTTTTTAGTTGCATTGTATTCCTTACAAAGGTTGTTTTCTGTTATGAAGTGGGAATTTTTGGAAGCAAGTCTTCTGTTGAACGAAGACTTTCTGCTAGACTACTTCTAATTCATCGAACTAATCCCAAAAAGCCCAGAAATGTACTTGTGCTTTAGAATGGCCCTCTTGAACGCTGTAGCATTATGAATAAAATTATGTTTTACACACATCTCGCGTTTTATTATTATCACGCTCATATTTAACTGAATAGGGCTCTCATACTAAACTTTACGATTCATTAAATACTGCAAAACTCTGAAATTTCAGATTGTATTTGATTTTCGAAAAAGCCTTCTTACACCGCTATGGTAGGAGAATAGAATTGTGTTTCACATGTGTTGCCCGTTATCGCGCTTGTTCTTCGCAGGACAAAGCTCCTAATAATCTCCTATTAACGTAAATCCCAAAATGTCGAAAATTGTTTTGGTTATCGAAAGAGGCTTTTGTGGAACGCTGAGCAGGGAAAATGAGGCTGCATTACATACAAGTCGGGCGCTATCGCGCGGTTTTTCGATATTTGATCAAAAATTTTTTTGCCGTTTCGTAAAGATTTTTAGTTTTTTTTCTATTGGAATTGTATATGAGAAATTCTTATATTGCATTGGGGAAAAATGAAGAAACCAAGTCATATTCCAGATAAGGATTTTCGAATGCAGCTTTAGTACTCGCTCGAAATGTCAAATCTCTGGCTACTGTGTTACGCAGCCATCTTCCAAAGAATCCGCATATTTCCCTGCAAGCGTTAGATTGAATTAAAAGGCACCATGCTAGTAAAGAGCCTGCAAGGGCGAAGCAGCAGCAGTCTAGTACCATATAAGTGCCGTACCACAGCTCACAAGAGGCTTAAATCATGTTTCGTGTTACCAGATTTTCAGACAAGCTTTTTTATCACGCTGTAGCAGAAAGAAATATTCGTACTTCCAAGCGCACATTTCTCGCAAGACAGAACTGTTCCTTGGAATTATGTGTAACCGCAAGATAACGTAAGTCTTGATCATTCCAACGCTGTGCTTATTTTCAGAAAAACCGTTTCACTGCAGCGTAGCAGGAAAAATAAGATCGAGTTCCACATGCTCGGGCATTTGTTTTTCTGCGGGATGTGTGATGATGGGCGGGGGCGAGAATGGCAATGGATCCAGTACGCCGATCAATAGATCGCTATGACGCGATACATACATGGAGTGCAGCTTTCATTATCAAATTTCCAACTTTTTCTCCGTTTCAAAAAACTTCCGACAAAACGTGTGACTCTGACACTACAAGATTTCCTCATCACCTTTATATGCTTGTTGTGCCCTCAACGAAGTAATAGCGAAAACGCGCAGCAGGTGTAAAAGATGACTTTTCTAGATGCTACGCGTTCTAAAACGGTCCTTCCAAAAGAAACATGCAGAGTATTAGCCAGAGATTCAAGATTTCTAAAGCTTACTAGCACTAGATCTCTTCATTATTATAGAGCCAACATATCATGTGGTCTGGTAAATGGGCTCTTGTACAGCCCGATGCACTTGTTTCAACTTTACAGTCTCGTCAGTCGGGCAGAGCCGAAACAGGGGAAGAAGGTCGAAGCACTTGTGTCGGGCTGTACAAGAGTGACGTGTTGACTCGAATAGTAATGAAGAGATCTATTGAAATTTTAGCGTGGTTTTCAGAAAACACTCGAAATAAAGGCTTACTAGCACTCTTATGAAGCATTCCTGCACAGCAGAAAGGGATGCATCTTCATTTATACTCGATAACGGAGCAGAGCTGTCTAGGCTTTTTATTCTTGCTTTGTAATGTCAAATAAACGGTACTACGCCAAGCTTAAGCCTAAGCGTGGAAAGCATAGAAGCGTGTAGAGGAAATCCTTGAGTATGATAGCCATATGCGTTATCTAAATTTTTGCCATATCGGAGAAAAGGCCTAATTTTAATAACAAAAATCGCAAATCATATGCACTTGCGCCTACGCGTTCTGTCGTTCGCGTTATCCATCACAGCTACTCATACATTCCAGTCGACAAGCAGTGAGCTAGCTGCATGTTTGAAGCTCCATCTTATTTTCCTTGCTACAATGCAGTGATACGTCCTTTTCGGAAACCGAGCGCACACCTAGGATCACCGAAACTTAGACCATCGAAATTCAATAGAAAGCTCTATCTTGCGAGCGAACGCAAGTGTGAACAACGGATCTTTTTTGCTACAGCGCTGTAGAAGAAAACTCCACGTATTTATGCAATAATCGTCTCTAGAGAAGATATCATTATCGACATCATCGGCGAAGAATAATATTAGCTCATCTAACATCTCCATTCTAGTGCTATGAAATTTGGGAGTATGGATTTACAGCGATTTCCATACATCTACGAAGTTACGTTTATCACCTGGCGTTCCGTTAGAAATCGAGTGACTCGAAGGGGCGCCGGTAATATTTCAGTTTTTTTCTATCGCACACACGAAAAGCCCAACGGGTTCTGCTCCCTCTAAGGGTTCGTCGAGCATCACAATTTTCTTCGAGACTTTTTGTAGAAAATCAGAATCATTCTGTCGGTGCTCTTCCTATAGAACACTCAAGATCCCGAGAAATTCGTCGGTGACGGCTTTCGCACATCGGTATCCTTGACTTTCGATCATTGACGCATACTAGTACTTCAAATCTTTTCCATCGTTTGCGAAATACGGGATACTAGTAGCATCTAATTTTCGATTGAGCGTTCAATAACAACGAGTGGTGTTTCGTTCTATTAACAACCATGATTCTAAGCATACCTCAAGGAAGGGCCAACCCCGTTAGGTCAAAAAGCTTTTCACGAAGTCTGGTGTTCTTCATCTCTTCAATATATCCTTTGCGGTCACGAACACTCCTCAAGCCGATGGCCTTCTCCTGCCCAATTCTGGAACTACGTCCCTCATCAAGATGACTCCCCGATCTACGTAAACATGATCGAAGCATTTGGAGATATTCATTCCCTTAAGTATGCATGGATCATTCAAAATCAATTCGTTCGGAATAAACATCATGTTCATGAGATTAGCTCAAGACATGGTGATTTGGAAGTAATCTCGATTTCAGACAAGATGTTCACAAAACGTTCTACTATCAGGAAGAAGATACGTTTTGCTTCCGTGGATTCTTTTTTTAACATCACAGCGAAGTCCTTAATATCATCTGGTGAAATTTTGACTTTGAGCAACTTCGTTCCCACAAATAAACTGGATAATACTGAGAAAATTTCTGTAAAAGTAGTTTGAAAAAAAACCCTAAAACCCCCGTTGTGTACATGTTCTAAGCGTCAAACTGAGTGTAGTCGTCGTCATTCGAAAGCTGACGAGTTATGGACATCCTAATCAAAAACCCAGGTACCGTGAATCACGAATTACTAATTGAATGGAGCCTGTGTTGAGAGCCGCGCGATTCTTCGTCTTTTCTGAACACGGATCATCTGGGTGAATAATTATTAATCTACGCTGCAAAAGGTCAGATACAAAGATATCCACACCAGACTTCATTCGTTACGAGCACAATTAGCGAATTAACTGCAGTGCTCTCTTCAGAAGATCCGATGTTTTTCATTCGTTATATCAAGCGTTCAGCTATTTGCTGTTAACAATTTGTCCAGCTTCCTTTAACTGTTCTTGATAAACAGCTGTGAATGTTGACATGTTTTAGTTCACTTCGGAACTTTCAAGAGGAAATTGGAAGCCAAGAAGAAAAGATATGACCTTAAGGTCTGAGCTTTCCAAAAACATTATTAAACTTCTCCCTTGAACGAGGCTACACAGCAGTATCCTCTCTGAATTCTGAAAGAGCAAACGGCTAAAATACCAGCTATTCTGCCCTGAAACACATTGACTACGTTGTTCTACTCGTCAAAGTCAAAAATCGTTCATGAGAAAACAATAGCTACCTGATAATATTGAGGTAGTTAATGAGAATCGATCTTTTATACTGTTTTCTGAAGAGACAAGAATACTTTTCTACCAGAATCAGAGAATCAGTTATTAATCAAGGTTTGACGTGAATTTTATATACACGGCAGGTCATCATAATTCACCGCTCAGATCCCAGAAGTTCTTGGTTGAGGTGTGAACAAAAAACTCGATGCCTCTGCTCTGCTTCCAATGTGTGTTTATCCTTTTCGGAATATAATTCGCAGATTTTCCGTGAAGATTGTAGAATATTTTCTGACGAGGCCGTATAGTAGGATACCTGTTTTGAGGCCGTGAAGATGGTGAATTTATCGACACTTCAAGTATTGAAAGCAAAATACGCGCTAATGCGTTCCATTTGGTCTTCAAAATTTGCAGGAATAAAATCAATGTGAAATGCTTTTCAACGACAAAGTCAACGAAATTGTTTTTCGAATCACTATTGATCTTGTACTAGTAATATCAAAACCAATGATGACATATGAAGTTCTTGGTAACTATTACTACCTGGGAATGCTAATCAGACTGATTTGACTTTATCATTAACGGCGACGAGGGTGGTTCGAGGCGGAGTGATTTTGATGCTTGTCCACGTCGATATCTCCCCAAAAGTCTCTGTCCGTCATCGACGAACGTGACGGAAAACGAATTGATTTCTGATCACGCAGAATACATTTTGGTGCCTGTAACCACAGTGCGGTGAGTCATTGGCTGCTCTTATTTTGACTTAGAAATGTAATAATCTAGGAATTTTTGTTCAGCACCTGATCCATAAGATTAATTTTATCTATCTCATTACTACGCGTCCTCAAAATCATACATTAACCAGATGTGACGAAAGCAGTGTTTTTATACAATTTTATTACTGTCCTCGTCATATAACACCTATCAAAATGACCGTAGCATAGTCATGAAGCGCTGCATAAAAGTATCGGAAGACAAGTATAGAATAACGCCGCTTGTTCATTGTTCTAAACTGAATCGCCTTCAACAATTTGCCTTTGAAGTAAGAGGATGATGTGTGACTTTCAGATAGGTGTATTCGGTTTGCTTTCGAACGTCGTTGCTATAGTAGCAGTCCGATACAATCCGGCACTACGAAATTCGTTTGGTCTGCTGTGCTCTTCACACTGCATTGCCAATATGGGTATTCTACTTGTCTACACCTTCTGGTTGCTCCTGTGACGATACTGTGAGGATTGGGAGCTTAGAAATACTGAAAATTTGGTGCAATTAGTTGCTGTAAGTGAATCGGTTTATTTCTGATTGGTTTTGTGGGAGCTTTGTGAAACTAGACCATCCTATACTCTTCTGAACACTAATGCTGAAGTGTAGAGCCTCCTTATAGCAGATGAACCTGGTCGTCCAGTAAACGTATTGGTTAGCAAAGGTCTAAGAGTCATTGCTCTGCACTGTATATCACTGAAAGGGCTTAGAATGCTCAACTGTATTAGTTTGTCACGCAAGACTCTGTGGATGCTGCCGCGGAAACAGATTTTTGAATTTGAGCGAAACCATTTCAACAATAACAGCACTTTGAAGATAACGATGTAGGAATATAAGATGTACGGAGTTTCGGACTCAAAAGGGCTGGTTTAACCGACGTGACCTCTACAGCAGAAGGACAGCCGGCTTACCTTGACCGGAGGACCTCGTTTCAAGGCTAAGGATTGTGGAAGTGCATATGTTCACATGCAGAGGAAGCTACAAAAACAATCTAGGTATGCAAGAACATGAATGAAAAAATGAGCAGCTGCCAAATGTTCAAAAATACGTGAAGCTGGTAACTGCTTGTGCACGTATAACAACGAGTTGCGATAGTTTTTGCGACAAGGTACGAATTTGATTGAGAATGAATAATCAACCGTTAATCAGAATCTTTTTATTTGACCGCTTTTACCGACGGTAAGATCGTACAATATACCCAGTGATAAAGAGTGATATGCAAAGATGTTTCCGTCATGTGGGATTCAAACTCACATTTCACCCCAGCCGGGGCGCGTGCTGAACCGTTGCACTACCGACGCCTTTTCGACACCGTGATGTAGCATAGAATGAGTGGTATCAAAACGGACGTCGACACGCGCCCCAGAAAAGAGTCAAATATGGGTTTGAGTCCCAGCTGACGCAAATGTTTTTTGCACATCACTCTTTATCATAGGGTATAGAACAATGAATATTCGGTTTTCTGGAAAATGGTATCTCTAAATATCTTTGGCATGTTGAGATTATGAATCGAAGAGCGACGTAAATTTTTGACAACAGGATAAGATCCCACTTCAATGCTTCACACGTATTCTTCCACTCTCTATATTTTTGTGACAATTGAAGTAATTCAAACTCAAAGTTTAAGCTCTAAATGAGCCCACCAGCTGAGGTACAACGATTTTTTTGTAGGCTTTCTCGCTGGGCAAGTGTCTTTTCTCTGACATTCGGTAATGATACATAAGATCAGTTCACTACGTTTTCAAAATATGTTTGAAAATAGCCTATTACAACGTTGTATCAGCGAAAATAAAATTATTCTTCACACTCAATTTGCTTCATTGCTCGGCCGAGGCTTCGATATGGCTCGTCGCTAAAGTTTTACTAACCATTCGATAGGCCAAATTTCAAGGATTTCCATAAGCTAATTGGCATTTTTGGAAACTTAGCACAAAAAGCTGTAAGAGAGGAAAAATATTGAAGTTCACTCCTAAAGTGTTAATCCGCCACTTGCACGTCAGAGCTAGTTTATTGGTAATTATAAAGAGTTTATACGTCAGAGGTAGCCTATAGTCACATAAAGAATAGAATATCACAAATAAAACTTTCATAAGGGCTTTTTTTATATAAAGAGATACTCCTTGTTTCGAAAATCTATAATATTCACTGTTAATACCACAGCTTTGTAAAAAATAACCAAACTTTCAATCCTTATTGTGTATTTGTATAGCCTGTCTTGCAGGAACGTAGTTTGAAAGCACATCTTCAGCAACTAAACACTTCTTGTAGATGTCTATGCAAAGGTAATCATAGTATGTAGCTGGAGTACGTGTAGGAAGAGAGCGCATTTGTCATTGTGGAGAATGCGCTATTTCTTTTATCAGCACCCATGTTCAAAAAATAGCTTAATCTTGAATATTTGAAACGTACATGTTCTCTTTGAAATGCCTTTATATTATGTTGCAACAGTGTAGGGCATATTTTATTTCACACTCAAGCTTTTTTGTTGAGCAAAGTTCTCATCAAAAAATTCAGTGCTTATTCGATGGCATAAATTTCTGTCAATTTGACAGTGCTTTTGTATTTCAAAAAACGTTTTGTTTCACTGCAGTACTGAAATCAAGATTCCATTTCACATGCGGCCCGCATACATTGGATCGATATGTGGATGGTTTTGCAACATTCGCATAAAACCAGCCCTTTCTAATAACCAGTCGATAGCATAAATTTCGAACATTTCAATGGCGTGCTTTAGAAAAAAAAAAACCTCTTAGAGAGCTGTAGCAGCAGAAACAAAATTGTGTGGCACATTTGAATCCTTTTCGCTGGACACGGCTTTTCTCTCAAACCTTCATACCCATTTGATAGCTCAAATCGTCACGACTTCAACAATATGCTTAGTTCTTGAGAAAGACTTCTTGGTGCGTTGTTACAGCTTAAGGAAAGTTCAGTTTCGCAATTAGCGTCGGGTAGATCGCGCAGTGCAATTGACATGTGGCGTGCGATGAGCGTCGCGCGTGGAACCCAATATTCTTTGAATTGTAACAGTACGCTAAAAGTTTTGTCAAACACTAAGAATATCGTTGAAATCACTGAGATCTCTGCTACAAAACGGATATTGGAAGTCTAAATGAAAAGCTATGTCAAACGAATTATGCTTGAGTGTTAAGTAAAATTTTATTTTTGCTTCTCTGGTATGATAATACAAATATTTGGGAAAATATACGCCTTTCAAATTCTTGAAATTCCAGCTGCCGTATAATTACTAAAGCGTCAAAGAGGAATGGAAAAAAAAAAGTTTTTTAAATATGGATGCAAGTAGGGGCGAAGTACTGAGAATACTTCTTCAAAGACATATTCCTGAACAATTGTGTGCATAATGCTGAGAAAAAGAGCGTCTTTCCCAACACCCCAACACGATTATTTTGATCGTCACTGATATGTCCGCGCTACAAAGCTCTCAAATTCAGGCATGTAGAGTACGTAGAAGTCGATTAGGTTCTTGTACGTGAGCCTCATGTATACTCGAACAGTCCCTACCGTCATCAAAAGTAGCGTAGGATTCTGGGTAAGAACACCTTTCGCGATCAGTTATCAATTATCTCTTCATCATTGCCCTCTTTATGTATTGTGGCATAATATCATGCAACAGTGGCTGGAAATGAGAAGGTGTACTTTCCATCGAAGCCTCGGAATGCCAAATTGACCTCAGTCGACGACTTTCATAGGCACAGTTCCGAAGAAATGAATGTTGAGTGACAGCAACGAACAACAAGAAATATGCACTACTGAATAGTTTTTTTAAGCGCGTCAATGACTTATTGCACAGAGCTTTTCCTTATGCGAAAGCATTCAACTCGTCTTCACAAATACGGAATATAAATGATTCTTAATACTCAGCATAGTGTATGCATGCAAGGATGAACGTAGCAAGATACTTTTGGGAAGCCGAGGACGATCAGGTCTGTGGTTTCTTGATGTACGGCTACAACCACCTGCACGTGATCCCGTTGGGGTTATTTTGAGTTCTTGGAACATCGGAGAGGTAAATGGAATCGCTTTGAGGTTAATCAACTGTGAAATTACATAGATACGCAAAATAAGTCGCATGTACAGCGGCAAATGTTGCAGCGACGAATAATGCTCATGGTATGGGTAAGTGGATATATATCAATCAAGAGCTCATAGAGCGTTAGAATAAAATGCTCATATATATTTCTGCGTTGGTCCCAACTCTTTAGTGCACTAATAGTACAAATTTCCGAGTGATCGATGAATTGATAATGCATTCAGTATATATGGCCATTAGTGAATATCCAATGTTTTCTGATATATAATAAGTGTGATGATTTTTGGGTAGTGTATATGATGGGAATTATTCAAGACTCGAAGATTTAATCATGATGTTCTTGTACAACTTTTTACACTTGTTGAACGGCAAAAACATTATCATTGCATAGTAAACTGCCGCAGAGTGTTGGGGGGGTCTACCACGCGAGCGCCGCCACGGGCAACACAACCACTCGGCCACGGCGCCTCCTGGCCTATACCTTATATTCAATTAATGTGCGCATGAGCCACAAAACGATGAAGGCATACCGTTATGTATGGGTCTCAATAGAGTTCATACTAAGAATGATGCACGACTAATTGTGGATTTATGTCACAATCTCGGAGGATATGTGGTCTTGAAACTGTTGAGCACAAAGGATTCGCGTACTGAGGGTCGTATTCGTAATCCACGGAATGATTAACTCTGATTAGAGTCAGTTCGGCTGGAGACGAGCTCCGGTTTTCGTGAACTTGCATCGGAAGGCTGGCTCGTACTCTGAAAGAATGTGAAGATTCAGGCTAGTACATTCTCCTTTTTACTCAAATGAGAGTCTCCTTTTTGCTCATATTGAGAGTCGTAATTAGTTGAAATTTGCCAACAAAGATGTGGAAGGTCGTTCCGCAAAGCGTACTCACTGAATCCAGTCCTTCTCAAAGTCGTAGGAGCTCCGGTGAGAAATATTATAGCACCAAGATACTTAAGATTTTCAGTATTTTTACTGCTTTTTTCGCAGTGTTATGATGATTCATTTATACCCAAGCGAACTAAGTGGTGAGCAGAAGACGATTTCAGGCGGGAGTCGAACCCGCGTTTCATGTTCGTAGGAGCTCCGGTTGAGAAATATTATAGCAGCAAGATACTTAAGATTTTCAGTATTTTTACTGCTTTTTTCGCAGTGTTATGATGATTCATATATACTTAAGCGAACTAAGTGGTGAGCAGAAGACGATTTCAGGCGGGAGTCGAACCCGCGTTTCATCCACTACTGGGACGCGTGCTACCACTACACCACCGAGGCACATTGGCGCCGTCACTTATTCTCCAACGTCTTTATCATAGCTGTCAGCTACCAACCCTTAACAGGCTTTGCTCGGGTGTGCGATACCGCTTTATAAACCCAGTTGAGCTTACGAACAATATTAGATATAATACTCGATAACATAGAAATGTTGAATACTGAGTGAAGGCGCAAATGTGCCTCACTAATGTAGTGGTAGCATGCATCCCGATATGAATGAAACATGAGTTCGACTCCCGCCTGAGGTCGTATTTTTGCTTACCATTTAATTCGCTTAACCAAAGATAGTTTGGGACGACGTTGAGCTGAAGCAATTTGGCTAGAGGAGTGACATGGTTGACGTGCGAAGTCGGTTGACGCTTTGAAGAGATGCGAGCATAATCTTTGTGTGTTAGTAGTAGCTGCACGATTATTTTGGGCAGAACAAAGGCACTGTCTTTGTGCTGAAGTTTCTATTCATGATAAATTCTTTAAGAGTGAATGCGTTTAGGTGAAAAAAGCTCGAGAATCGTTCCAACAAGCTACTGATGTTGATTCTGATAATGGAAACGCAGCGCACACTGTTACAAATTTAAAGTGTTACTAGACACAGAGATCCCCTACATAACGTTTGAAGAGCAGAGGATTTATCGATAATAATTTCCGAACATAATGAGTTCACATTTAAGGATGAAAATGAGAAAATTTTGAAGGAATGTGAGGAAGCAGAGCCACGTCATGGCGAAATATGAGTATCTGTATCAAAAAACTCTAAACTTTGGCGGAAGCTAATTAGAGAAATTTTGAAAACCATTCTTAGTAATATTCTGATTCCATTGTAGTTGGGGTTGTTTCAAGTCGGACCAGTATACTGATTGATTTCTTATGTCCTAATTTTTCGGTAATAGAAACTTTAACACATTGTTTGGGATGTCATTTATAGATTATGTTATCTCCCACTTTACTTCTGTTGCCCACAATGTGATCGTGGGATAGTTCCCACACGCAAATCGCCGCGTTACCACATTGCAGTGGTCATAAAGAGCCAAATGTGAGTAAATCATATTGTAGCCGTACACATGCTCGACATTACTTATGGCCTTATTAGCATTCGCATAGCGTAATTAAAAGATCATGACCAGTAAACGAAGCCAGTCGTTACACGTTATTTCCGCATTAGCTACTTTCTGATGCCCAGAACTTTCCTAATCGTTTGATGCGCACATTAAACTTTAAGACCGTTCAAATTACTTCCTGTAGTTTCAAAACACGGATTTTGTGTGGATAGACAGTGCTCGTATCTGTGTGGTGTTTAACATCTTCACTGCTCTTGTTGTCCAGCAATTATATGTAGAGATCGTCGAGTTCGCTCCGGGTTTGGTTACTCTGAGGCATGCTGATGCCTGCTTTAGTTGCCATGAAATGGAAGACATTCGTAAGGAATCCATAATGTTGATTTCCAAGTACGGCTCTAATCTGACGATCACATTAGTCCTTAGCAAGCGGCAGGTACTTATAAGATTCCGCAGACATCTATGTTTTTCCTCTTCGTATTGCGTTAAACCCGATATCGATGAAGGCTGTCGTCTACACCCCATAACTGGTGTTAGAAACCATTTACATTATGAGTATAGCAAAAAAAAGTTTAGCGCAGCATAAGATGTATGTCGCACAGATCTTATTTCTGGATGCTCTTGGTCTTGTTTGGTCAACGTACAGATTTATCTTGGAACTAAGAAGATCTCACACAAAACAGCATTAGAAAACTTCTAGCAGCATTCCCGTGGCTTTTATCGGATCTTCGATTTCATGTCAACCATTATATGTGATGTGTTTGTTGACGACATATTCGTTAAATGCAGGATGTCCATTTCACTCAATGTCAGTTACTGATCGTCTCCATATGAATTGAATATTCATGCAAAGAATGTCGCAGTGAGATCCAAAAGTATGGGACGATACTGACATTGACTTAATTTCGTCTTTTGTTCAAAACGATGTGGTCGATCTTCGTACATGTAAGGGGTAGATACCCGAGAAACTAACTAACGAAAAGGCACTGTGCAACTGACGAAGCTGGTAGGCCGAGACTCGTGTATCGCACTGTATTAGTAACCACAACAGACCTATGTATGGCTTGAAAAATGTTATCAAGCATATTGAATTTGAACGGGGTCCAAAGAAACATTCGAAACGTGTTTGTATTTTTTCTATGTAATATTATATTATATTTATACTATTACTTCTTGTATTATTATACATTATATATATATTATTATTGTATTATGTTATATTTGCTATGATATTCACAACCACCAGCCAATAGCGACCGAGTCTACAACAATGCCCGTCAGGTGCTTTCTATCACTTAACCACGCGTGTAAGTATTACGTCTGCGAAATCTGTACGTAAGGGGGTTCCCCTTCAAGAGGGATTGCCTCAAGCGAGGGCACCGTGCGACTGACGAGGCTGCAAGGCGTAATCACGATGTTTTGACAGTAAATAGTACCCATAACAGACCACATGCATGACTCATAAATGCCAAAAGACTGTGATGTGTTGGAGAATCTTCTAGTTGCTCGGACAAGCACCTGAACACTGCCGTCGTACCATCGCTCGCCATCTAACTGAAAATAGGTCAGCACAAAAAGATGTCGCGATGGACACATACATTGACCGACTATCTCACAATGCAGAATCGCCAGGCCACATTTTAAAGAGCTGGGCTGGGCTACGGACCACAACCACAGTCAAAGCCCTAAGCTCCATCGGATTAGCACCTTTTCCAAGTTTTGAAGTGGCTTCTACGGAACAGAAATTCAGGAACCACTACATACTCAAAAGTGACATAAATTTCCTGGCACTTTATCCTCATTCTTTCCGAAAGAAGGCATTTGATTTCCTCTCAGCAATATCATTGATTATGTATAATGACTAAGGGATTAGTTGATTGATTTCTTGAAATAAGTGACAACTGAACCAACAAAAGTGTCGAAATGCTTGAGAAATCATGGGACAAGCCCATTGTATCCTCACGCGCCTGCTTTGATCTGACCTCAACACAAGTAATTAGTTTATTTCTTGCATTACTAGGCTGACATGAGTGCTAGTCACATGTAATGTCCCGCTAGAATCTCTGCATCTATGTTTTTACTGTTGCATTACTCGATGCGATTTTCCACAGGGAATTTCCATTCGTGCTATAAGGTGATCGTTGAATATCAAGTGGAATCCAGAAAAATGCAAGCAAATTCAGAATTTACTTCATTATATACCGGAGGAAAAGGCAAGAACGACCGGCTAGTGTTTTCAACGGTATAACGATCTACTTCGAGATAATGGAGTCGTTCCAACAGGTGTTTTCGAATTTGAAGCGAGCATTCATGTGACATCCTCTCATGGTCAACGAATTCCACATCATCTGTGCTCGATAAGAGATCGACTAGTATTGGAAACTGTAAGAAAACAAATTATGTGCTGAAATGAGAGATTGTAAAATGATCATAAGTCATTATCGCTCTCTCCGGCAACTTCAAGTTCGTCCCTTGAAAGTCACTTTTCCCGAGAGTGTTAGAATAGCTTACCCTTGTCAACTATACCTTAAATTCACTAGAACAAGCACTCAGATTTTATTAGTGGTTTTTGTTTCCGCAGCTTTTTGACACTTCATTAGAACAAAAATCTTTTAAACGACATATTCATATCTAGCATTTTGGAAATTTTCCATGAGACAAAGGACAGCACTTTAAGCAAATCGCCAATTTACATGATTAAATGCTTTCATCCTTGTTTCTACTCACCAGCTTCCATTGTGAATATGAGTAACATCTGCAAAAGCGAACACATTCATTGGCATTTTAGAGCACGCAAAATTTGAATGCCTAAACAAGGAATCTGGTCACTTTTTGACAGGCGAATGAGTGAATTTTTAGCTGGATCTTCCGAGCAACCCTGCTATGAAATCAATTACAGCTACCTTATAATCCCTTATAGTATTATTTATTTTGCATCAGGAAATTCCGCTTGTAAAATATAAGTGAAAACTTCTCAGTTACCTTCAAGTAAAATAGTACGCACAGATTTATCACATTGTGCATTTCAATATGATTTACTGCTCCACTCTGATTGTTCAACACCCGCATGATTGCTAGTTTATTGATAGTGTATTGCCACAATGAACATGGATTAGATGAAAATGTATGTCTTAATAATATCACAGTTCACTTCAAATTTCAGCTGACAGTGACCGTTACCGTGTACAAATGCGAACCAAACGGACCCGATCTTAACAGTCGAAGCGCTCTGTCCACAACATTTTGCCACATCGACTTCGACCAATTAGCCATGATGATGTTCGTAGTCTACATAGAGTTTTTTCTTTATAAAACGAAGTTATACAGATAAGAAAGCCGTCCAAACCGTGAGAGTTCCTGAGAGGAACAAGTGTTTGCTGTCGATAGCCTTTGCGACAATCTGACACATCATAGCCGGCGGCTTGCCTTTGCAGGGCAAATTCCCGTCACCGTGCTACCGACGATAATACAGTTGTCGACAGCAGCGTCTTCTAGAAACTATAAGTCTTAGAAAAAGTTCCTGCTTTGTACAATGGACAGTGAAAAATCAAAACAATGTTGAGCGCTACTTTTCTAATACTCTTCGATACCTGCACACTTTCACCTATTAACACACTGAATCATACATCATTCTCAAAATAAAATATTGTAACATTCGAAAAGATATTCTCAATTTGGAGATTTTGATGTTATGGCTCTATGATAGTTTTCCTCAAACATTGAGATATTTTATAATGGTTTGTAGAAAATATTCCTGTTTGCAAAAAAAATAATTATAGCTCTGCTTTTTGTATGCCTCTTGCAGTTCAAATTGAAAGCTGCTGAATGGTTCTCATTACTGGAGACTTACGGTTGAACCTCTGGTTTCTTGAACATCCTAACATAGCAATGGTTCGTAAGTGGTATTGACTTGGAAGTTGACTCAGAATGTTGGAGATCACGAAATCAGGTAAGAGTGCTCTCCGACCTTCAATTTCGAGAACATCGATAACCTAAAAAGGCAATCTTTTTCACTATTTTGAAGAATGGACTGAAAGTGCTTTCATTTGGCATAGGTGAAGCTTTGCAAGCTGAAGTATGCTCTAGAGGCTGAAGGTTTGTGGGAAAATGCGGCCCATCTCTTACGTCTCTTCCAGAATTCACGAAAAAGCATGAAATGCCTAAGTTGTAAACTTACTGTTTGCATTGCAAAACGTTGTGCTAATGCCTGAACAGCACCCGCGCTAGTTGCAATACCAGGGATTAGGGCAGGGACTGCGTTGTTATCTGTGTATACCGCGATAACAGGTAAGTTGCTGGGCCCGCTGGCAGTGAAGGTCCTGGTGCTCGCTGCAACGAAATTTCATAGCTTTTGTAGTGAATGGTTGCTAATTTGAATTATTGAGTACTTCGAAAAACCGGCTCTCGTCGTCATTACCATCTAATAACACTTTCTTTTATAATTTGTCTCATACCACGAGGTTGAAAAACAAACTTTATTCGGCCGATATTTCGAAGTCTTCGTTTCTTCAGAGACGATAATTCGAGGCGATCAGCCACAATTATTCGTTTCGTTCTCGTTCAAGTCGACTATGTTTCGGTGACGCGCCGCCCGAATGGAAAACCTCACTCGGCAATGATCATTCATAGGATTGTTCTTATAGATATGTTTTATAATCGACTGCTTTGAAAATCTCGTTTGAGAACATCGATCTATTCTGAGAACTGTTTCAAGCTTTCTCATGGTTGAAGCATGTCACTGGCTTATGCACTTCTTGGCAATCTTTCAGAATATATCGATGCTCTCAAGTGACATTTTCAGACAGCAGATTGAAGATGAATATCTTTATAACCGTATGGCGCCGACTTTGAAAAGGCTCAGACAACATTTCGCGTTGTCAAGTCCTGGCATGTTGTCGCTTAAACCACTATCAACCTATAATTAACGCTGAAGCTGTATAGCAGTCATCTTGTATACGATGACATCGCCATGTTCTTCATTAGAGCGATGTTTCATTTGAAGAAAATTGGACGTGCACAACAACGAAGACGAAGACCTTGACGAGGGCGAACGACAGTGGACATTCGAATCTAATCATGGGTTCCGAGAAGACGAAGACTCCAAAACGTTAGCCCATTGAAGTTCAAACATAAACTCGTGGTGTTAGCTAAATCATGAAAGTCACTGCACCGAAAAACTTCTTGGTTTGATCTTTCTTTTGTATAGACTTCTTATATAGAACTAATAACCCTGCTTATGGGTACAGCAGACTACGACAACAATTAGGCAATGATGTAGTGCTAGGCATGCTCATTCGATTAGAGTTCTTAACCACAAGAATAGGAAAATTTGCAGCTTCATGAAATTCTTATTCATTACTTTGACCTCCAGGAATCACTCCACATCCAAACACGGTTGGGATTGAGGCTAGCAACAAAATCATAAATGGAGCGTTCGAAGGTCCTGCCCTGTTTGTAAGAATAATCATTTTCCTAAAAAAAGAATAAGTATTATAGACTCAACTAAGACTAATGTCTACATCTTTCGTGTCAGATCGTCCACGAGATAACAACAGATTCGGCATTCAGCACCTATACGAGGGTGACGTCGCCTTGGCTGATCTTTGATTTTCTTGGTTTTTCAAGTGCTTCAAAGGATCTTTAACTAGTTTAATTCAAGCAAAATCTTTAAAAGCGTATTTTGTGACATACTGTGCTAATGCGGTGTAAAGAAAACCAGTTTTTGAGGTAAGAAATATCTCCATCAATTCTGGAATGAAAATGGACTGCGTGGGAGCGACTTAAAGAAAATTCCAGTGAATGCGCCAATTCTGAACGTTGCACGGCTTATATTCGGCTCCCGCCTTCGTATTTCTGATGCTGCGGCAATGACAAAGCGCCTGAATCACAACTGCAATTCTAAGAAAAAGTCTTCCAAAGAAGATATCGATTGATGAAATGAAGCACAGTTCTCACTGCTAACTTTTCGGTAACAAATTTCTGTGAAGAAGCTGTGGTTGTTGAACTTTGATTTTCTTGTTAGTCTCTCAGATTTAGCACACTTCTAAATGATGATTTTAACGGACGTGGTCAACTGATAGCTAAATTAAGTACATCTATAGAAATTCAACTGCATGGTTAAAAGGCAGGCGTATAATAAGATGTTACCAAAAATACACCAATATGAGGATGTTAACTGAAAATCGTGTCAGGATTGGATCTTAGATTAAACAGCTGCATGAAGGCATCAAATACTTCAGTGAGGTAATAAAACTCACTTTGATGAAATCGCCAAAGTATCGGAAGAGGAAAGCACAGTGGACGATCTCTGAAAACGCAGGTGATGCGATGCTAGGCAGACGTTACTGTGTTCATCTTTTCAAATGTTTCAGGTATCTCATCTAGGTAGATGATTACTGAACGCCGTCCTTCCAATTTCAGCACGGTGTGCAGGCAAAACAAATTTTGTTATTGTACATTTCACATAGTCATATCTCATTTCTTGGTGTAGTTGCTTCAGATTCTTTAATCGTCTCTTCATTTTCGTAGTGTTTCTGAAAGATCGATTGGAAAATCTGAATTCTCCTATGCTATGCTAAGTAATCAATACGACTCAGTCAGTTTCCGAGGTTTTGAAGACCTGAAAATGTTTACCCCACATCAATGCTTCAGAGGAGATATTGCTGTACTACAGAAAAAAAGGAACAGATTTTGATGCCAATCCGATATTTTCGCAGTTGTATAAGAGTATTACTCGTCCTCATGTTCAATGAATTGCTGCGGAGCATACGATCGCCTAAATTCTGAATTTTGAAGAGCTCTTTACTGACCGCTGCATCCTCAACAAATCATTGGGCTGGAAAGAAAGTTCTGAGGCACTTGAAAAAATTGAAAGTTCGTGCCAAAAATCTAAACAAAAGCAATAATAATTCTTCTTCAAATTAAAGGCAATCGGTTTTCTACGACTTTCTGCAGCCGGTCCGTCAAGTTTCGATCTGGTCAAAGTCGATAATTCCTTCGATTTCGATTTAAAGAAGTCTTTACATGCATCTTCGGCTTCATCGAAGGACTCAAACTCTGTTGGGCGTCCTAAACAAAGCTTGTCTTTAAGGTTACGATCTCCGAAATAAGAGCGTTGAAACCACAGTTCAGCAGCAGATTTGCTTGTTATGCCTTCCCTTTCAACTTCGTTGATTTCATCGACTATAGCTCGATGTGAAAGACCCTTTCTCCAATGATGACGCAATAAAACACGAACTGCGATTATGTCGTTGGACATGGCGGAGGCTTGCAACAAAGTGAAATAAAGACGAATGATATCTAGGCGCCGTAGCGGGAAATCCCACATTAGAAAGTGTAATATTTTCATGATATGCATGGGAGTTATACCATACTTATTAAGGTGCCCCAGAACTTTCTTTCCAACCGTAGTAGGAAATATTTAAAGAGACCATTCTTTCGTTATGGAAGTCTCGTCTCAATAGTAACCGACATAGTATTTGAAGCAGAAATTTTTACTCATTTCCAAAGTGTTTGTAAAAGTCTTCGACTTGGATGTAATGTATATCATTACAACTGTTTCGTCAATGACAAATCGAAAGCACCGTCAGCGCTGTATTATCACAGACCCTGTTTATGAGTTTTACAAGCCGTAATTGAAGCTGAATATGCTAATGCGTTTACAACCGTTTCTCATTTTGAGACTTCCGCGTCGTTTTGGTTGCATTGCTGAACAACGAACCAATTTCGTTACAGTATGCCCTGTACTTTCAATACGATTTTGTTATGAATCCGCGAATTTCGAGATGTTTTTTTTGTGTGGAATGCCATCACCTGTATAATCTGTTGTCTTGCTGATTGTCGGATGACTAGAGCGGAGCTTTTCATATTCTCGCAATACGTCAAACCGCCTCAGTAAGTCCTCCTCATTGGAGGGATTGATTGAGCATCATGTCCTTCTTATAGGCTTTTTGTGAAGATTTTAGACGGTATCAGGTAACCTTCTTATCTTTTGCTACACATTTCAAAGGACTCGCCCGGTTTATGTCTATCGTCCATCGGCTCTCATCGTTTTATGTGTCCAGTCTAAGGATCGCTGACATCCTGGGGTGCAGAGGGGCGCACTCAATTTCCGATAGTTGCCACAGGTCAGATTTTCGGATCCGTTCTCCCATTTGAGAGGAACGGAACACTCTTTACATCAACCTTTCGTTTCTGCGCCTCATAACCCAAATTATCTTACATGCTGCATGCGTAGTGACTAGTTTCTTGAAACATTTGTAGAGGCCAAAGTAATCGTTGGTCAAAAGTTAGGTATGAGGTTGGATGTTTCTTGCATTTTTTCTACAATGTCAATGTTCTCAAACGCTCTCCATGTGACTCGCTTACTCTTGCTCAGCTCTAAATTTTAGTTGTTCACCATATTGACTTTGCAAACTGAGCACATGTATTCAAACCTTTCAGCGATATTGAAAAAATGATAATCACGATATTGATTTTGTTAAGGGTGAATAGGCATTCAAAGCAATCCGTTCTTCATGAACATCGTTCTTTTAAAACTTGATTGGAGACCTATGCTTCCAGAAACGTTGCCGATGGGTCAACGTTAGTTCGGCCTGGCTGACATGAGGTCAGTGGAAAAGAAACTGTGGTTTTCAACCGCAAATTTCACATTTAAACTAGGCTCAACCCATCTTCATCATGAAAATAGGAGCCATTGCAATCAACATATATTAGCCACTGAGAAGTAAGTGTGTTGATTCTGCTTTATTTGGATTGTTGCTTCGAAATTCGACGGACTCTTGGAAAGGGCTTTCTGCATTCTGTCGGTTGGGCGAGCGTTTTCTCTCCTCGCGGCCACCACTTCTTCAAAATGCTTTCACAACATGTGAGTTGCAAAAATATGCAAAAACAGCATGCAACATGCAAAAATATCCTTGAATATTTACCAAATCCCAAGACATCGATTCTAACGCTACAATGTACAAACTTATTTCATGTTGGTAGATATGTTGATTGTAATGGTCTTTATTCTGACTGACCCAAAGCCTCTCTTATTGGACAGTTTTTTTTCCTTAACGTTTTACTAATCAATCGAAACCTCAAATCTTGGCAGCTCAAATAATGTGTCATGTTTCAGAAAAAACCACTCTTGTTGTATTGTAGCGGCAAAAGTGAAATTATGTTTCGCACTCGATTTGATTTGTTTGCTCAATTTGCATTTGTAGAGGGCTTTTTGCTTGACTTTTGGCAAATTTTTCGCAACGGTATAAGAGCGAAAAGATGACTAAGTTTCGAATTCAAAGTAGTTCTTCAATCACTTGAACATCGCATAAGGATTATATGTCCTTGTGAGTAAAGTTTGTAAGTTAAAGGCACCTAATAACTACAAAGAGATAGAATATCACAAAGGGAACCGTTACCGCCTAGATTTCTCGGGATGTCAAGCGCTTACAGGAAGATCACCAACCCTTTAGTCCAATTTCATCACGACAAGCCTAGAAGAAAGATATGATGCTCATCGAATTCTAGAGAGAAGAAGACCCTTTGGGCTACTCTTTCACACAGTAAGGAAAACGGATGTGTTGCTGGTGCTCTCTCGAGTCACTAGGATATCGGTACTTTTTCTTTAGAAAAACACATTGTTGCGAGAAGGAACTCATTTCAACTACTGTCAAATAGTTTTTTCCTAGTTTACCTACGTTCTCACCGACGCCCATTTTGCACACCACTCTTTCTTCGCTACAACGCATTAGTCTGTCAGCAACCAATCGTCAACGATTTTGCCTTGCAGTCGATATCGACATTGATTCCAGTCACGCTGACAGATCAACTATATCACCTGTATCACCTGTCTTGTCATTAATCGTCGAGTGATTCGAGCGGGTACCAGCAGCACCTCCATTTTCCCTATCGCGTGCGAGATCAGCCAATGTCCTCTTTCTAAGGATCACTGAGCATCATATCTTTCTTCTAACCTTTCGTGAAGAAATCGAACTCTCGGGTTGGTGGTCTTCCTGTAGGGAGATTGATATTCCGAGAATCCAGTCGGTAACGGCTCTCGTCCATCGGTTGTCGTTGAAGCACATCACGTGTCCGGCCACCATGTTTTCAATATCCTGACGTGTAAAACGGCGTCTACAATCCTCGATCTTTGTAACGTAAGTCGAAACTTCGAATCCTTTCTGTCATTTGCAAGATACGCGATACTTCTAGCGTCGACCCTTTGACTGCGTGTTCGAAAACGCCAAGCGATCATACATCCTACTAGGTAGCGACCAGGTTTCTGCTGCATACGTTTGGACAGGAATAATAGTCGAGTTGAAAAGATGGGCACGAAGTTGGATTTTCTTTGTCCTCTTCACTACATCTTCGATGCACTTTGATGTTTCCCAAGCCGCTCATTTCCTCCTGTTCAACTCTAGAGCTAAGTCGTTAATCATGTTGATTTCGCGATCTAAATAGACATAACTCGAGTGATTGGAGATTTTCGTTCCTCTGAGTGTGAGTGGGGCATTCATAGCCCATCCGTTCCTCATGAACATCGTTTTCATTAGATTTAGGTAGAGGCCAATCTTCCCACAGGCCTTGTCGAAATCGGTCCGCATTCGTTCTGCTTGGCTGATGATTGGTATTATCAAGACAATATCATCAGCAAGGCAAAGATGGTTCAATTGCCGACCGTCAATTTTCGCTCCCATATCGTTCCATTCTAATGTTCGCATGACGTCTTTGAGGGTGGTTGTGAATAATTTTCGAAAATTGTATTGCCTTGTCGAACCACTCTTCTTACGTCGATAGTGATATTGTTGTGGAAGGGAGATATTTTGGTAATGAAATCTTTATAAAGCCCACGGAGAATCATTATCTAACGAGTGGAGACGTCCTGGTTATCCAGTGCCTTTACAACCACTTCTGTTTCTACTGAATTGAAGGCTTTCTTCAGATCGATGAAAGTGAGACTGAGCGGTATATTGCACTCCCTGAAACTTCAATGAGTCCTGAAATTGTGTGGATGTGGTCTATGGTACCAAATCCTTTTTGGGACCCTACTTGTTCGCATTGCTGTCCTTCGTCCAGTGTTCTGTTAATCCTGTTTAGGACTACTCGAGTGAAAAGTTTATAGACAACGGACAGTTTGCAGATTGGGCGATAATTGCCTATGTCGTGAAGATGTTACCTTTTTGAACAACAGCACGGTGGTTGCTGGTTTACCATTGAATAGGAATCTTGCATTCTGACGGGTAGCGAGGGAGAGCCGAGCCAGAGTTTTGATGAGAACTGGCGATATAATTTTCAAGTGTTCTGGTCTAATCTTATCTGAACTTTGTGTTATTCTATCCTTCACCGACGATGTGGCGTGTCGGATTTCGGAAGGGAGAAGCGGCGGAATGACATATTCATCCTCTTACAATTTATATGACAGTAAGAGGACATGGCTAGCGAAGAGGTCCGGAAGTAGTGCTGGATAATTATCTGCATTCCCTTTCTACAAGCTATAAGTGTTTCGTCAGGGCGTCGCAGTGCAATCGTCTTGGTCTTATAGTTGGCGGAGACTTGCTGGGCTTTGCGAATGCTCTTTCCAGCTTCCGCAGCTTCTGCCATAACTGCTGCTCTTCTCTCTTTGAGATCTTCTTTTGTCGCTTCTCTGCAGCGTTTCGCAAGTTCGGACGTAAGGTTTTGGTTGCCTGTAGCTCGTGCGATTCCACATTGACGTACCAGCTCGAGTGTCTGCGAAGACAAGCGTCTCTTCGTGACCTTAGGACTCTCGGCTTTTATAGCGCTAACGTGAAGATATTCAACAAGCTGGTCGTATCGTCGATGTTATCGACAGCGGTATCTTACAAAGAGCCAACTAATAATTTGAATAGATCCCATTTTATGGTAGTTCTAGGACTTCGCTGGTTATTTAGCAGCTTTCTCTTCTTTTCGCGAAAAAAGGAACGTTGTGCGGAGGAGATCATTGATCCATATCGGTTCGACCGTGATCGCCCAATATGGGTTGTTAGCTGTTCAAATGAATCGATGTTCACGATGGGAGTGCTAGAGGTTTTCAAAACCTTCTTAATCATGCGATCATTTGAGAGGAATATAAATCGATCAAATTATTACTGTATTATTATTATTGATACAACGGTTCCTCCGCTGCGAACTTTTTGCACTAATCCTTGTCATTAGAGTACTCGTTTTCTTAAGCGGCGTTGGTTGACAGGAACAGGCAACAATGACGATATCAAGAATTGTAACCCACTTTATTCATAAACCATGCTGGCGCGGGGTAACGTGGTAGTGTGGTCGTGCGGTATCTCGAGAAACGACGTGATAAATGAAGCATTGGTTCACCTTCATCCCCACCTTTTTTTTGGAGTATAAGTTTTGATAACTTTGTGTTTTGTTGATTTAAGCATCAATATAATATTTTGTTGTCAATGCTAGTAAGTTTGTTAAATTTTTTTTCAAATTTTGTGTCCATTTCGGGTGAGTAAGAATTTGTTTTA
The DNA here is from genome assembly GCA_019055375.1 of Parelaphostrongylus tenuis. Classification (NCBI taxonomy): domain Eukaryota; kingdom Metazoa; phylum Nematoda; class Chromadorea; order Rhabditida; family Metastrongylidae; genus Parelaphostrongylus; species Parelaphostrongylus tenuis. The sequence goes on from JAHQIW010001246.1 coordinate 24,423, forward strand.
AATCATCTCTCAATTTTCAGTTCTCTTGTAAAAATTCACGTATTGCATCAGTTGAGTTGCACATGACGGTAATGACAACGGCTGACACTGTTCCAAAATCAGCTGGTTTCAAACCACCAAGTGTCCACAGCCGTAAATAGTTAAAAGAGACTAGAGGGATTTAAGACCGTCCTCGAAAAAGTCATTAACCACCTCGTCTACTACGGAAAACATTTAGAAGATTTGTTATCAGATTCAACGAGATCCGTAGCGTCCGATGCGCAAGATGGCTTGGGAAGTTCGGGATTAGCAAGTGGAGCGTCCGAAACACTGTCAAACATAAGCCAAAGCTGAGCAGCTACAAGACCGCTCGTGCTCACTTCCTGGATGAGAGGTTATAAGAAGAAAGGATTTCTAAGGTGCACCGGATGATTTATTTTTCCGAGTTCTGTGAAACGTCAAAATCAACTCAGCCACCTATCAGCAGTAAATTTTATTTACTCACAAGTGGCGTTCGATAAATTTCCGTCTCAGCGAGGTTGGGCTTCTGTGCATTCGGCCCTCTCAACGATTGCCATATGTCAAGAGTTGTTTTCAGACCCGTTTGGGGCAGGGACACTCAACCGTCAAAGGCTCTGGATCTCGAACCAGTGGTTACTGCGTGGCTTGCACTAAAGGAAAAAAGTTCGGCTTCTCGCTGCACTATGATGTACGCGCATAAGACGGTTTTGATACGCGTTTTGGTCGAAACAGTGGAAATGTGTGCGAAGATTGTCCAAATTTTTCAGAAAAGGCTTCGCAAATGTATAAAGGCTAAAATAGGCAACTTTGAGAAATTGTTATAAACTTTTTGTTTGTTGTTATAAGTGTTGATCTAACAAATGTGAATATTACATCGTCTGTATGAACTCATTTATTTATGCAGTGTTTTTTTCCTGTTGAAGCATCCGAAAAAATTATGAGAACTTCTTACGCACCCTGTATATTAGTGATATCACACCACTGCTAAGAGATCAATCAAAAAGAATTTTGTCGAAACCATGAATATTTTGTGCAAAATGGTACCACATACTGCTTACAATGCCAGTTCATCAAAAAGTGTCAACGAAATCTGGGCTATTGGTGTGCTTCAAAATTTGGAATCTCTAAAACATAGTTGGGCTGGTCTTGTTCTATCTTTTGTTTTATGAGTAATGACTCTATATACCATCGCTTATTCTGTATTACGAACGAATTATTAGTGTAATCTAGCCAGAACGATGGACTTGACCCCTAAAGACATTTCATATGCCACAGATCCAGCCGTCGTAACATATTCACATATTCACATAACTGTGGTTTGAGATCGTCGTCATTTATCTAAATTGAGAACATTTCAGCATTGAAATCTTCACAAAACCTTCTATAAAAATTCAGAAGCAATCACATCGTTCAAATTTATAGCATATAACTGTAACAAATGATACTCAAATTAGGACGTTAACATATCATCTTAATACCAGTGACATTCCTCTACAGAGCCGGCAGCACTTTTCCACGACACTCGCCGAAGCCGATCCGAACACCGTCTTTCTCACAGACTCCGATAAGACTCACCTGAAACAATCCTAACTCAGTGTTAAAAAAACCTTTTTTCTGCATGAACCGGTTTCAGATTTATTTTGTGGATACCACCACCTGTAATCGATTGGTTTTTTCACACTCAGCCTCTACAAAAGTCTACGGATATGTCGCGTGTTGTTTCGTTGCTTTTCCAAAACTTCGTCTTCCTTGTCAATGTCCTAGAATGCTGCTGGTCAAGTCGATTCTCATTACTATCTTAGAGTTAACTTTTCGTCATTCCAAATAGCTAAGACTTGTGCGTGTCGCGCAACCGAAATTCAATCGCCTCGAAAAGAAATCACTCGTATCTTTTCGAACCAATTCTGTTCAGATTCTACTGCCAATTAGAACAACGAAATTTACTATGAAGGGAACATGTTTCAAACTGAAATCGCAGTATAATCATTCAAACGCATTGAACTCATATATTGTATAAATGCTCTTGAGAGCAGAATCGGATTTTAACAACAACAAACAATGGCAAATGTTTATGGGATTTGTATCTCGCACGCAAACTCGTTCAAAAATCTACAGTGCGGTAAAGCTTATTAGACTAACGTCTAGAGAAGCTATTCACACCTCAGTACCTAGGAAGTTATCCACATCTGATTCCTGCCAAAGACCGGAAGATTAGAGATTTTCATTATTACACCCTCAACAAAACGCAGTAGGTTAGATTATGATGGTCTACTATGCTATGGCTATCAAACATGAAAAGCCTTGAGTGTCCAGAACACACTGGATTTCTGTGATAAGAGAAAAGGTAAAGACCTAATAATTTCTTCGCGGGTAGTTAGATGGTCAATAGGATGTCAGGTGCTACTTATCTCAGATTTGTCTCAGAACTATTTCGAGAGTACTGCTCACGCAGCTTGATAGTGAGCCTCACAGTGATCAAATTACACCCAAACATTATTGATATTAAGTTGTATTACAAGATCTTCTGGCGAAATATAGCGGAAGGTTATAATACTGCATTCGAATCAGTCTTTTCCAAACTGTTAATTCAGTTTTCATTGTTGCCTTGAAGATTTAGGAAGACATTGGACGAGAAGTAGAGGCGTTTTCTCTGATACCTAGTTCTATCATGAAGTATACACTTGTTAAAGAAGATCCGAAGGACAACTTACTGTTCAAGTATCCGACATCTTAGCGATGACAGACATCACTTCCAGTAAACATGTTGCCTTCCAACCTCAGACTAATACATTTCAACACGTAGGAACTTTTACTAGGTAAAATGAAGACGTGATTAAGAATTATAAACAAGATAAACAACTTTAATTAGTTTAGCACTATGAAACATCAATTGCGTAGAGGTTATAAGCTAATTTTTCGCTTTTCTCGAGCAGGTAGCGAACGAATAGGCGGTATTTCAAACAACAAGAGGTGATTATGCATAGTAGTTAATGTTTTCGGCTGTCACGAATGTAATGAGAATTTTAGAGAACTTAGTCACCGTCTTGAATTATGTTACGATTCTAGTTTCAACTATATTGGCGATATCTTTGTGCTTGCTATGCTCCCAAGTCTTCAAAATAAAAGTATCTGCATTATCGAAAGACTGTTAAATGTATTGAAGTGGTATGAAACATTCATGGGACATGTATGGAGACATCGTGTTTATGCGAAACAAAGCGTTGCCTCTTTTCCTCAGTGAGATTGAAGATCCCTATGTCACTTTCAAGACGTTATGACTATCATGTATCTTGCATACTGAGTAAGCCGCGGTTGATTCAGAACGACTATCTACTTTTGAAGTGTCAATAGCAACACAGAGGCCCGCAATCCTTTTTCAGACTTCCAACTCCATTAGAATGCGTTTTTCCAGCTTTGAAAGCCGTAAAATATCTTCACCTCATCTCCATCTTGCAAAAATTTTCGCGTTTGATTGCCAACCGGCACGGTCTTTGACCCTCGCCATGACAGCTCCAACATCGAGCCATATGCTCCTTCCTCCTAATAAAAGAAGGGATTTAGAAATAAATTCACAGCAGAAGCTAATGATTAAGCTCAATTTGTTCAAAATTAGTGAATAACACGACGAGAAATTGTATAAATACACTGCCCGAATGTTTTTTTTTGTGGGTGCGTGTTATGCTACTTATTTTAGATCTCGCCCCTAATTCTAAGATGGACGCTAAAAGGAAATCTAAGCTGTAGAAAATAATCAATCGAGTATTCTGTTTTTGGTAAGTGAAGCGTACAATGATGACATACTAATACCTGTTCCTTATTTTCTATGAGATGTCAAAGTGCACTTTAGAACTATACTTTCACATAGTGGCAGTCTTCCCAACGTAGCACTAATGGTAGGCATAACAATGAAATCTGATAACATATTCTGAGTCTTTCATGAGGCTTGTTATGGCACTTACACAGTGCATTAATACACGTGCTTCGGCATTACATCTTCGTCAGTTGCACGCTGCCTTTCGGTTCAGTCAGTTCTTTGCAGGGAGATATGCCCTACATGGAGGACCGACGTCGAAATATTTATACTTGCCGTTTGAAGAGAAAACCACTTAACGGCCAGTGTTGTACAGTTCGATTACTTGTGGCTGCTACAACGCATTTTGTTTTCCTGTCAAAACGTATTTTTGAGCGAGGTCTCGAAAACAGTTGAAAAAAGTATGGCAAACAATATACATATCCAAGATTGACAATAACATATTGAAGATTACTTTATCTCCACATTTGTAAGAGATTACGTGCATCGCTCGAAATCATTTGTCACTAAGCACTAAGTAGCGATAATTCCTGTGTTTCAAAATAAAACTCACAGGTCCTGACACAGTACCCGATCCCATAAGGTCACCTGGTTTCACATTGCACCCGTTCACGGTATGATGAGCTAGTTGTTGCTTCATGGTCCAGTACATGTGCTGAAATATAATCGCTCATAAGCACAGATAATGGCATCAGCCATTTTATCAGAAGTGTATTTATTCGAAGTTCCACATAGGAAATTTGAAACAAGGAGTGTCTGAGTACTAAGACCCAAAATTTCGTTAATCAAAGAGTACTCTATGCAATCATCAACAGTATTTCCATTTGATATAATCGCTCACCAATGGTCCTTACCTGCTCGACTAGCACAACACCTCAATATGTTCCCATGAGGTCAATTACTTTCACTATTTTTGACAGAAACAAGCCAGAATAGGTCTTTGAGCTCTCATGCTGCATAGGCTCTCTCTTAGCAAGGTTTCAGACAAATGTCAAACTCCCGAGCATCTGCGACCCAACCGTTGTGGAAGAGGAATTTGCCCCGTACAAATTGTGATTCAACGCCCAGCCAATACGAAGCTGTGAAAATGCAGTGGTTTTATCGCAATTTACCGCATACGTACCGGAAATATTTCGCCTTTCAGGTATTAAAAGTGATATGCTAGTTCATAGTGAACTCTATTAACTAAACTTATAACTATTAAATGCAGAATTTCGGAAAGGAGGTTTTCCTTAGAAAGTGAAATTCTGACTTGCTGCTACCTAAATAACGTATTTATTCGCGTTCTTCTTGGTCAAGACTCGTATTTCGGACGTTCAGGAGATTGCGTTGCTGAACAGCAGTGGTCCGCTGATACCTGCGGCTGGTACGTTTAATTTGAAACTACGAATTTCTAATTTTAGTCCCTATTTTCAATGGTTTGATCTCTGAGCAACTTTTGTGAGCAGGACGTTTTGCAAAGATTGTAATATAGTCAATAGAAAATTATCAATTCTTGTAAAAAGTCAGCACAAGTTCCTTGATTCTAATCATTATTGTCAATCACTAGCGATACTTCGCCTAATAATGAAAATGAGTACACAAAAAATAACCTCATGGCTTTGAGAAGATCCCGAAAAAGTTTAGTAAGTGGAGTTTACCTTGAAGTTGGTTTTGCATACAGAATGTCGGAGCCGCCTTCTGGCTTGATTGTCACTTCGGGACTGATATCTGGAGTGAATGGATCCGAGTGTTCCAAATACTGGAGAGGCGCCGGATCCTAGAATTTCTCACATTTTTTCAACTATTCATGATAGAGGTTCTGCACTCTCTCTGATCTGGGAACAATCCCGATCATATATTTTGAGTTTGATACATTCAAAAGGTGGAAAAATTCAACAGAATTCCAAGTTTCATATGTCGAAAATGAGGCATCGTCGCAATTGTGCTTAATATACATACTATCCATCGGTAGCACTGAACCATAAAAGAATGTTCTTTTATTATAATTCCATAAAGATGTAAGCCTTGAACTTGCTCACCTGATTAGGATTAGCCACCATAAAAGGTCGCAGTGCTTCTATCGACACCACCTACGGTGAAATAGTTGTGCCAAATGACTTGCCCAAGAACGACCTAGCGGTACATATTCCCATGCTTGAATATCACGCGCTGAAATATCACTTGTCGGCTCAATTTTCACGATTTTCGCAATTTTTATTAGTACAATCTTGCCAAAAAGTACATCATATTTCGTAAGTAGACGAATAGAGAGTAGGTATTGGCTAGTCTATGAGCTACTGGGAGAAAAAAAGCAACGCGACATGTAGTATTACTTTTGATATTATTTTTCTCTTCCTTTTCACTGGAAACAACGTCATGTTAATAGACACGACAGCTGAGTTTGATGAAAGGTAAAACTTGTCCAAAAATTTCTTCGTTTTCCAAGGACATAAAAGTAATCGCTAACATGATCTCGGCCAATGTTTTTCGTATAATTATTAACTGTTTTTCGGAAATTGGCATATTGGTTTGGTACATCATAAATGTGAGGGCAGAAATTTTTTTCCCAGCTAATCCGTATTCTGGTACGCGAATTCCACATATTAAAAGTTCATGATGATGAAAACGATTTAAAAGAGATTTCTTTTACATATAATTACAAAAGTAACACGTTCACAAACATCTATACGCTTGCCTCAGGACTCTCCCTAGATATGCACCATCAGCAGTCTCAAAATTATCTACTTGTAGCACTTGATATGCCTAGTCATTTTTACACCTTTTAATCGATCGTGTGAAAATTATTTAGTTGTATAAATATTCTGATTAAAAAAGGACAGGATATAGATATTACCAACCACTCCAGTCATTCATCAATACGACGCCAAAAATGTGCTCCTCGGTTTTTTCAATTGGTATTGGTTGACCGAGTTCTGTAGCCGGACCTCCGACAAAGAACGCCATCTCCAGTTCGAAGTCCAGTAATTTAGAAGGTCCGTAAGACGGCTCGTTGGCTAAAAATATTTTTCTAACGAGTAAATTTGATTAACAAATCTGTACAGCTAGTTTCTAATACCCACATATTTAACGTCGACATGTATAATCAATATTTTGTATCTTGTTTTAATCATGAATTCCCACGAGGTTTGTATGAAACTTTTAGTTGAGTGACAGTTGCCTTAGTCTTCATCTGGGCTGCATTGATTCAAAAACACAGCCAATCGTTCTTGCGATGTCAGTCGTCGTTGTCGTGTTTGAGCTGGCTCTAGGAATGTGCTGCTTCATTTATGTCAGCCAGTAAACGCCGACTTTTGCACGATGCACCACCACTATGAAAACAGCTCAGCAGATGGCAGTAGATCAATAACCATCGACGTATAAGGGTCCGGCCTTGTATAAAAATTTCATTCCATCTACACTGCGCTTGAGAAAGTACAACTTAGATCGACTACGAAAACCCATTCGCAAAAAACACGGCTGTGAACAATCTATCAAATCAGCGCGGCTCCGAAGAAAGCGAAGACGCTGAAATGTTAGGCGACTAATGAATTTCTTATCAACCTAGTACAAGCTTAAGAAATACAACAGGATATTGATTAATGGAACGAAGCTCAATCAAAGTTGGGTTCGAGAAATCTAGAGTAATTTTATTCTATATCTGTATCGTTTCATCGTCATCGACGTCTTCAGGATCGCCATAACTTTGGTAGAATGTACATAATTACGATTTGACTTTTATAGCTTATAAATTTGAAAGGCATCAAAGTACAGTTCATATAATTTGTCGATAATAGTCACTATAAGTAAAGTCAAAAATCAGATAAAAAATTGAAGCTTTTCATGAACATTGTAATTCTAACCTCCCTCTGGCTTCACCTGTCCACTGGGTCTTCGGATAGGTGTTCCCGACGGCACAACTGAAGAAGCACGTCCATGGTAACCGACAGGAAGCCATTTCCTAAACAGTGATCTACTTCAAAAGCTCAATTAACACATACACAGCAATAGGTATTGATCTGATTTAATCAATGCCGAGACTTTTGCTACACGGCTGGAAAGAAAGTTGTGGGGCGCTTTAATAAGCTCAAGATAACTCCCATGCATATCATGAAAACATTACAGTTTATTGCGCGGGATTCTCCCAATAAAGGCCTAGATATTATATGTCTTTATTTTCACATTATTACAAGCCTCCGTCATGTCCAATGATACAATCGACGTTCATGTATTATTGCGTCATTATTGGAGAAAGGGTCTCTCACAGTGAGGTGCTTTCGGTGAAATCAACGAAATCCAAGAAGAAGGTAGAACAAGCAAATGTGCTGCTGGGCACTGGTTTCAAACGCTTTCCGATCCGACTCTGGCCTTCTCCGATTGATGCAACACTTTTCGAAGGGTCTTCGATTCGAATCGTTAATGATGTTGAAGAAGCATGCCAAGAGTTCTGATTCGATGTCGAAGGAATGGTACTTCGACGATCCGAGACTTGGGGGATCCATGGCACAAAGTTGTGATAAAACGATGGCCTTTATTATGAAGAATATTTATTGCTGTTTTTGTTTGAAATCATGCATAAATTTTGATTCTTTACAAGTACCCAGAACCTCCTTTTTAACTAATATTATTATCCCATTGCTGATAAGTAACAAAGTAAAGTTATAAATCTCATAAATGATGGTAAAATGATAAAGAATAAAGTCCAATCTCTGGAGGAGTCATGCAATCGTCATCAATTCTTGATTTCGTTCGAGGTGATTGAATGTATATCTTCCTATAAAGAATTCGCGCTGGTCAACCACTGTATCGAGAAAATCCTGCTATCCTTTCAGATAGGTATTATGCCAATTCACCGACCCCGTGGGGGTTGGAAGGCCTGGTGAGCCTCGAGCGCTGGACTAAACTATCGACCTTCGATTGGTCGATTGTGTGTCTCGCAATGCATCTCTAACCACTGTGCCGCATGCGGTCCTTCAACAAATGATAATTTGCTGAATAAATAACAAAAATATAACGAAATAAAGTGAAGTAATAATAATGACAATTATACATGATGATGCTAATAGGATCATGGATATGTGACTAGATATTATATATAAATTCATGACTGCAGCAAGAAAAACGTAGCCATTTTGGTGCGTCTGACGGGTTGATCACAAACGATGAATATAGAACAAAAAGGAACAAGTGAATTTGTTCACGCTACCAGTTGGGCATAAGAGCATTTTCTTTTCCACGGAACATTATGCCGACATTTGTGGCATGGTGGATTGACGAGTAGAAGTCTGTGTAGTCGCCTAAACAGATTCAATATGATGTATGGAAAGCGTTGGGCAAATTAGCGATCCCTAAAAATTGGTAACAATTTTGAGAAGTTTCCTTTCTCTTTTCCCTAAGAAGTAAAAATAAATTAAAAGCAAGAGATCGCATTTTGTGATTGCAAGGTTTGACTACAGTTCTCTGTTGATACCGATGGTAAAGCGAGCTTATCAATCAACAAAAGTCTTTCAAAAGTCCACTTCTGCTTTACAAGTGACGATCACACACCATCTGGACTTCCTAAGACTACTCCATTGAATTTTAAATTCTTTTATTGCGAACGACTTTCCCATGATGAACCCACCGATAGTGGCTGGAAGATGCATGACAGCATCTTTCTGTTTAACTATAGATTTCTCTCGCAACTCCGAGTTTTCCTTGAGTGTAGTCACATCATCACTGAGCAGTTTTTGAATGGTCGAACGCGCTTCAAGCCATGCGGTTCGTGGAAGGGCCATGAAGTCGTTCAATGTTTCCTGAATACGATCAAGTTCACTAGTTTGCCGGATGAGAAGATACTTCCTAGATGTTTTACTTACAAAATTAACGTGATAGTTAGTGGTGATTTTCATCAACATGTTGTTTCACAAATCTATATAACACCTTATGTGCTCACCATTCACTCTATCTTCCATCACATTATAGTTTCAGTACTTGCGACATATTCAGAAATCCTGTTCTACAAGGTGGTAGATAGATTCATTACAAACCTGTTTAAAGACATTCTGATGAGTCTTCAACGCAGGACCATCGAAAAGATGAGCGATTACCGAGAGATCCAAAATACACTCGCCGATAGCAACCCCTATACGATGTCTGGGCTAAAATTGCATGTTAGTTTGCCATTCTGAATCATGCACCTAATCCAGTGAATTCCTAGCAGCGTTTCATCCTAAGTACAGACTGCTAACACAGAAAAGAAATCAGTTTTGGCTTACAAATTCACATGCACCTAAGAGAATTGAGTGATGTGCAAAAATACGACCTCAGATGGGAGTCAAACCTGCATTTCACCCGGATAAACTCCTGCCTGAGGCCGTATTTTTGCACGTTACTCAATTCTCTTAGGTGTATATGAAACACCATAACACCGCGAAAAAGGCAGTAAAAATACTAGAAATTTAGAGTATTACTAATGGATTCAATAATCCAGTGAATAAAGATCTCTGTGTACTCACACAAAAAGCTTTTGAGGTTTTGAGCTTTGTCAATCAGTACCAATAGAGCGATCAATGCGGCGGACCGTAGTCTGACGTATATAGAATTACGTCGTAGTTATGACCGTTTGATTTGATAAGAATTTGACATATGGAAACATTGATACGTAAATACTATATTATACTCGATAGGCGGAGAATTGAAAACTCAACAACAACAAAAGATTAACGACTTATCTAAAAAAGGAACTAAGCAAATTATTTATGGCCATAGATTCGTATAAGTGGAACAAGCAATCGGTACTGAAATTAATGGAAAAACAACTCGAAAGACCAAATTCCTTGAACCTCGGTCATTTGAATAATATAAAACTAAGAAAAAGAAGAGAATAGTCTAGTAATTAACTAGTCTTTATTTTGGGCTTACGCGAGGTTGGTATCACTTATTCGATCGAATGTCCTTCCTGACGATCGATGGATCTTATTGAATATTGGTGGATGACGTTTCGACAAGTACGTGATACCAACCTTGCGAAAGCGTAAAATAAAGATAGGTTCCTGGACTATTCTTTTCATTTTTTCAGCTTTATATTATTGAAGAAATTCAAAAAAAGGAATATAGTGCTTAGTAGCATAGAAGCAACGTCGTCCACCCAAAAAAGAGCTAATGATAAATAGATTCGTTTGCTCTACAGCGTCAAACGAATCTATTTATCAATAGCTCTTTACACAACCCTTTATCACAACTTATTGTGCGGATCCGAGCACTTGCTGTAATTGCTACGTTTCTTGCATTGATGCTCCAAAAAGCCCTTCTAGACTTCACGTGTTGTTCCAGCTGCAATCTGAAGATTTTGCCTCATTCTTAAAAGTCTTGGAATGCCCGACAAATCGATCTTCCTTGCAACCTTCGATGTAGCCGAGCTAAGGCGACCGAATAACGATTGATTGCAAGAGAGTGTTAGGATGGGAATCAAACCAGTGCTTCTTTGCCTACTACATTACTTCGTAATACACTACATCATTAACCACTACGCTACCCAACCTCTGCCAAATGTGAAAATCACTGAAATAAATAATAATATCACAAGTTTTGGGCAGACGTGAACTTGATCTGAGAGCAACGTGCTGTCAGCTAAATGTTCGCTTCAAACTGACAATGATTATTCAATCTGTAAACAAGCAATAGTATCAAGAGGATGCAGAAATTCAAGGGTCATGTGCAGGTATCGGGCCTTCATTGTAGTTTTTCCGATGATGAATAAAGTGAGTGAAGCACCGCCACAGTAGAGATATGGACCACCAAAAAAGTCGGGATCATTCATGACACATCACGAGAGAAACGTTGACGGGACGATAACGCAATGTGAGCACACCGCTCAGCAATGATAAGATTTTCGAGCAGACAAGGTCAGAGATGATCCGCGACGCTGATCAATCAGAGTAAAGATGGTTTCTTGTCAATTGTAGAATAATGTTGGCGAAATATTAAGCCTTAATCTTTTACTTCCTTTTCATATCATTACTCCACATTTATTACAATTCACTACTATATTTATTTCATTACAGTTTACTAATATTATTTATTATTTATTTATTAGTATAATTTTCAATACTGTCATTCATCAAACCTATCAATGTTATCATTTTTTATTATTTTCAAGTTGATATCAGTAGCCAGCAATTTACTTGTCGAAATAGGAATTATTGAAGTATGGGAATTATTACTGAAAACTAAGAATTATTGAAGCATGCCGATGTTAATAGATAGCCGGTCGTGGGAATTGTTCGATCAACGGACAAAAATAGAAGATGCAAAGTATCAAAATAGCAATCGATAAGTGGTCATAGTCGATGTGATACAAGATTCTAACCATTACTTGTTAGCAATAAAGAAATTAATGATCATTTCAGTTTATATTCGACTGTTTTTTAAGACCCCGTTTAGAATTAGTACATCCTGACGGCGTTTTTCATAAGGTCTGTCATGGCACTTCTAAAGTGCCATACACGTGTTTCGACCACGCAGCCTCATGCGTTGCATAGTCCCCTCGTCTAAGCCAATCACTTTCGGAGGAGAACTCCCATGCATAGAGGAACCGTCCACGAACATGTTACACCGGAGTACAAAGTGAAAATTGGCTTCACCCAAGGATAACTAATCACTGCATGTCCAGTGACATTATCATCGGACATTTGACATTTGAAACCGTGACATGAAAGTTTGAAACATGCTGTCAGAATCATTTTTGCTTTCGTACGTGGAACATATCGTGCAAATTCTATTGGTAGCAATAATGAGGACCATTTCTGTGATCGTAGGCAGAATATCATGTGGATTCTGTCACTTCTTGCACTCTGTTTGTTTTCATGCACCCATAACCCAATACAGTTCTTGCCTTAATTTCCCTGTGTCTCCTTCAAAGATAGTCGATGACTTTTGCGGATCGGAAAAATTTCACAAATAAGTGCAATACTATGCAAATTTTTTTCATATACGAAACATGGAAGGCTTTATGCTTTGTTGAGTAATCAAAACACAAGCAATAAGTGTTGGGTATGAGATCTCAAAGTGACTGCTGCTTTAGAAAATTGTTTCAGATAGATAGACAGTAGCAATAATGAATAATCACAAGGCATGGATCAAAGAACAAAAGAGCCAACCATTCATGAGAAAGGGTGAATATAATCTGACTTTGAAACAATAAGAAAATCCATGGACACGCTCATGGAAATCCTCATGAAGATTGAGCGCAACTTCTTCCAAGTAGCTTGGAGGAAATAATAAAATTCTCAATATGAACTCAAGAATAGAATATCGATGAAAAGCGGAGAAAATACGGCGCAATTAGTGAGAATGAGCCATTCAGCTCGCTTACTTGTAACATTCTTACGAGAGGACATCATGGACAAAAATCTCAGGAATGCTCTTCTTATTTTTGATAGAACTAGTGCTACAATTGAAATTCCATAATTACTGAATGATATGCGCAACTTTGAGCCATAGATTCGCGTTTAACTCATGTATCAGCCATACCGGAGCATATGCTAGTACTCTTTTTGCGATATCGTACCATCGAAGTTACCAACAACCAACCGTCTAGGAGCTTGGTCTGGCAAGCACATATCGGCATTAAGCGCAGTTAAGATGACAGCTGGTATATATATATATATATATATATATATATATATATATATATATATGTTATTTTGTATTATATATATATACACACATATGGACAAATAATGCGCATATTTATGTATACAAAATCTTAGGACTTCTTTATTTCACCGCTTTTATAGCATACGTTTTTTATACAGCTACTATGTCCAAGAATGATGAATGACATGCAAAACAGAAAACCTTCGAAGATTCAAATGTTTTTCCAGTCACCTAAGTGATGGCAAACCGTTGTTTAATGCAACCTTCACGCGAAAATAGTGTTTCTTGACGGGTTATCAATCACCATTTGAGACACCCATTGACTCGCATTCAACGGCTTGCTTTTATCGTGATCATTTTGAATTTTTCGATTGCATCTTGGCTTAGACTTAGATATAAAGAACTATAATTTTCAAGTTTTTAGGATTTCAGAGTGTCATTCCAAAGGATTCACTATAATTTCTGAGATCGACATCACTCATGTCATCATACACCTTTAACTTAAGCCCGCAAAAGAGCGTGGAACAAAGTTGTGGAGTTTAGATTAATTTTTAGCAAATGGGACTATGCATACGGAGCGAAAGATTTATTTATTTATAGATAAGTTTTAACATGTTTGCAGAGACAAGAGCTTTTATCCAAGGACACACAAGGAAGCATTTTGCCCGTTATGAGCTGATTTCCATTCATCCTCTTTCAGTGGCCAGTTCTTGAGTACAAGTAATTTCTAATGAAGTTTTTCTGATCATTCAAAATACATTTGACAAAGATGTGACATTGAGCGGTCAAAAAATCCTACAATCTACACTTTTTTTGCACTGCATTTGATTCGCATCCACAGTGCGTTTTTTTTTCACTGTACGGATCTCAACACGTGTAGTACTTAGAGCGTTTTTTGCCTCTTCTTGAACACTGTAGAATAGTGGTTCAGTGTGCCTCCATGCAATCTGGAGGATATCCTGACTGTGGCGTTCCATAGAGCGCTCGTTGTTGACTGCCAAAGAAAGGAGGGGGTGCGGATTGGCCCCTGCGCGTCACGACGAACATCATAACCACTCGGCCACGGCGTTCCCATATAAATGCCACATTATTTGCTAGAAATTTATAAAAGGAATCCGTTTTTTGAACGAGTTTATTCGAAAGCGGTGAGAGACCATTGCTGCTGAAAAGATATCTACGGTTAAGATGGTTACTAGCAAAGAGATATAGAGATGTCTTTGCGATACCTTGACATTAAAGTTTGGCATTTCCAAAAAAAAAGATATATCTTCTGCTTGTCAGAGAATGGATCGTAAATCATTAATGAGGCTTGTACAAATGTAATGGAGGCGTCATGATGCAGATGTCTACTTCAGAATAGCTGAGGTTCATTGAACGTACGTTCGGCACTGTAGCTTTATGTTGAGATATGTTTTCAACTTCTCACTAATATGTCCTTTCAGTGTTTGTTTATACGGTGCACTCAAAGCACCAGTGTAGGCAAGCGGAGGAGAAATTCATATAGTCATCTAGATACTAGAAAAACATAGCTCTTATTGAACGTTGCCAAAAGAGACTTATTTTTTTATTGTAGAGAATGAGCAAAAACATGATAGCGTTATCCACATAACTTTAGGCGGAGTTCTTTTCTATAAATATGACACGATTACAAATAATCATCAAAAGTTAACAAAAAGCTGGCATCGCACAAATTGCAAAGTACACCAATTTTTCCAGAAATGACCGTTATTTCGTTTCCAGTGGCTGTGATAAGTTATGATTATCGTGTGAAATGTGTAAATAAAGGATGAGAAATAAAAAAACACGGTAATAATCAATTATCGAAGGATTCTTTACGTATTCTAACTTGTCAGCGTCTGTAGGCATGAATGAATATGCCTTTCGGCCTACACAATGATTACCGCTGACCTATTGCATCATATTAGTGATATCAATCTACCAGTCAAGTCAAGTAATAATTTGGCGACTCTGAAGAGATGTAAGGCCTGATGAGGTTAGGGAGCATGATCAAAAATACACCATGTACTTTTTTGCAGGACACTCATAACCACTGTGCTAAGCGTACCTGATACAGAATATAACGGAAGACATATGCTGATATAGAATGTAACGAAAAGAATCTACGTTTAGTAGAAAAGAAGTATCAAATAATGACAGAAGTTTTTGGATGGTAGACATACCAATTAGATCGATGTACCAGAACATAGCGCTTAGCGCAGTGTAGTATCTTTTTCTGAGTCACTAGATATCATCGAGTTATCATTTATTGCAATCAAATTGCTCGCCTTCGTAAGACCATTCACGGATGACCTTCCATTGTTGTTACAAAGCAAATTTTCAGAACTGGCATGAATCTCTTATAGAAAAAATTATCGCATAGGCTCGGCTGTTGCAAGAAGATTTCCATATTCTTTGCGAATGTCGTTGAACATAAGTCATACCAACTTTTGCCATATAACTAAAGTACCATCAGATAACGAAATAACTAACAAATAACAATATGCCTGATAATCATTATTTGAGCCACGCATGTCAGTGGTCTGTCAATGAGGGCTGACTTATAGAGCCCGATACACGTGTTTCGATCTTGCGATCTCGTCAGTCGGGCAGTTACCCTTTCTCGTCTTTTGCTAATCTCTGTGGGTGCTCCAGTCCCCACAATAAGAGTTAGCGACGACGTACGTTTTACACTCTATGTTCAGTGAAGAACTCACCAAACACAGAGTTTTGTACACTCGAATGCTCGTGGCTAGTATATTTGATATAACATATCTTTCATTTCGAGTGTTTTCTTAAGACCACAGCTCAAATTCAATATGCCTGATAATCATTATTTGAGCCACGCATGTCAGTGGTCTGTCAATGAGGGCTGAATTATAGAGCCCGATACACGTGTTTCGATCTTGCGATCTCGTCAGTCGGGCAGTTACCCTTTCTCGTCTTTTGCTAATCACTCTTTGCTAGTCTCTTTTGGTGAGTTCTTCACTGAACATAGAGTGTAAAACGTACGTCGTCGCTAACTCTTATTGTGGGGACTGGAGCACCCACAGAGATTAGCAAAAGACGAGAAAGGGTAACTGCCCGACTGACGAGATCGCAAGATCGAAACACGTGTATCGGGCTCTATAAGTCAGCCCACTGACATGCGTGGCTCAAATAATGATTATCAGGCATATTGAAATTTGAGCTGTGGTCTTAAGAAAACACCCGAAATAAAAGATATGTCATATTAACAAACAACAGTTGACGAAAGTTTTCTTTGAAGAATCCGTCGCTTTGGAAATATCGATAATTTGACGTCATTTTACTTACACAGGTCCTAAAGATTCGCGGTTAACCAAACTGCATTGCCTATTCAAATAGTCACCTTGTCGCCACTTCGGATACTCCGGATTGGCACTCCAAAAATTGAGGCTTGCGGTACAACCACGAGCGGAAGACCGAACACCCTCAGCGCCTTGTGGCACTAGGTTCAAGCCAGTAAGAGTGAAACGCGAGTTCAATTCACAACTGGAAATTCAATCCCCTGCCACCTCAAAGATGCAGCGTATCGCAGGCGGGTTTGAAAATCGCTTACATTGTTGCATAAAATCTCCAAGATCGACAATCGAAAGTGACAGTCCAAATTACAGGACTTCAGAAACTACTGGAGCTACTCAAGACCTATGTTGTATAACAACACTCGATCACGCGTTTAACAATTAATATTAGGAAAGTTGAGAACTCGTCTATTTGAAAACTTTTGATGCCGCTACCGACAGAGGCGGAGATCAAAGCTGTTCCCAGGTGATGAACTGAGTCACCAGCGTTCTATAGTCAGGAAAAGAGCGACTGAGAGCGCTCCCACACTACAATCAATCAACGTTCATCGCCACACCGGAAATCCCCGGAGCGGCATTCCAAAAATTTAGGTTTGCGGTACGCCCACAATGGAAGGCCGGACACCCCTAGTACCTCTTGATACTGGGCTACAACCAAAGCATGCCCCGTCGGCCACCAACTCATGCCACGACGCATCGTATCTCGCGCGGGTGGGCAAATCAATTCTTTCTCAGTCCGACGGAAGAGACCGCTACCAGTGGGAGCACGCAGAGCGGTCGGTCTTGCTATGAACAGAGCGTTTCGACCTCCAATAGATTGCTCATGTAAAGCGGTGTTTAATTACACTTAGGTAACCGATGAGATTGTGAGAAAACGAATTGCCGACTAACACCGAGGTAGCGTTTGGTCTCCGATCGGTATTCATCAACGAGAAATTCTTATAAGCCGCGTTGAAATGCTGTCAAGGCATGAAGTCGTTTGTTGTATTGTAGATTTCAACTGATAATTGAGATTTTGTACTCGAAGTGATTTGAAGATTTGCTCGAACAAAACGAGATCAAAGCATGACCTTGCGTACTCGTTACATTTGCTTGCCTTGTTCTGAATTCTTTGAGTAAAAAAAAGATTTCTTTGTGTACACTTGTTGCTTACATGCTACTGTATGCTGACCCAAGGCTCCTTTTTGCTTGATCATTTACGATAAAGCTTTCCTCTAATTATAGGAGTTGATAAGATTTCATCTGAATGATATGCTTTCGAAGCAAGAAATCAGCAAATCTTTTCAAAAATTCCGGACATTGGCACAAGCCACAAATGCAGCACCTGTCAAAGCTCTGCTCAAAAACTAGTGCTTTGTGACAACAATAAATTGCATTTAACATTGCAAAATGTGAAGTAATTTTCACTAGAAAACCTCCTTCACCCTTAATTACATCAAACCTCTCCAGCCAACTACCACTTGTGTAGTTGCCTAGGTAAAAAATAGTATGGAGATAAGTAAGAAGCAAACGAACTCGTCGCCACACCGAATACCCGGAATAACACTCCAAAAATTTAGGTTTGGCATAACCACAAGTGGAAGGCCAGACACCCTTAGCACCTTTTGATGCTAGGTTATAACCGATGACACTTACGTTTGCCCGTCTACTGACGCGATAATGCAGCGTATCTCGCGCAGGTTAGCGAATCGTTTCTCTCTCCGTCAGACGAAACGACGCGTCGAATCACGCGGTGCGTTGGTTTCGACATCGCCATCGCTGATGCTTCGTGATATTTCCTTCAATAGGTGGTGCATTTCGATCTCTGATGGGTATATGTACAAGTGCTACTTTGATATATTGACTATGTCATTGTATTCGTATATTGAATCAAATTTATACATAACACATTATATATAACTTTTTCAAATGGGAACTGATTGTAGGGAAGCAAATCCTTGCCATACACAAGGTCGTATTTGATCTCCCTCTGCTATTTATCAACAAAGAACTTATATGAACCTTGCTGACATGATATAAAGCATGGAGAATGTTGTTACATGAATTGCGAATTGCAATAGGTAAAAGAATTTCTCTTTGATACAGTGGTTTCCAATGTAATTTGACAATGTGTTTTTGAGTTCTTCAAGAGGTCATCTATAGGCACTTATACGGTGCAATACACGAGATTAGCCCCGGAGCCTCTTTAGTTTCATTGTGCCCTTCGTTTGAACCATTGCCCTTTGTTTGAACCATTGCGTTTTGGGGGAGGACCCCTTCATTTAGGGAATCGTCGACGAACAATTTACACTTCCGCGTGTAAAGTGAATTCATTTGACAGACGGCTGAGATAACATATTACTGCATGTCCAGTGACATGATCACCGAACATTGCAGTGATTAACAGTTGATGCTAAAGGCTGGTATTTTTGATGATGTCTTTATACTCGACTTTTTTCTGATACTTCCCTCGAAACGATCTAAGCTCATTTAGAAGACGTTTTGAGAGGCTCAAAAATATATTGTTAGACCATATTGTTTCGAGCAAATTCTGAAAAAACGGTTGAATATGAAGGATTAGAAAGTATCGAAGCCTGCAAGTACACATCTTGTGTGAGTCTTGAATTGGTGTTCTATAAGTTTTCACGATGTATTTTTTCTCGACAGCATCGATCGCAGCATCAACGGAAAGAAAATGTGGTTTTATAAACCTTAACAATAGAACTAAGAGAATCGAGTGGTGAACAAAAACACGGCCTCAGGCGGGAATCGAACCCACGTTTCATCCTATCCGGGGACGCGTGCTCTACCACTACACCACTGAGGCACATTTGCCCGACCACTCATTCTTCAACATCTCAATGTTAGCTATCAGCCACCAACCTTTGACAGGTTTGGTCGGGTATGCGATTTCGCTTTATAAACCCAGTTGAGCTGATAGCTATTCTAATTACTAATACTTCGAAATTATGATATTTTCACTGCTTTTTTTCGCAGTGTTATTATGTTACTTATTATGTTACTGTGTTTTTGTTCACCACTCGATTCTCTTAGTTCTATAAGTAACATAATAACACTGCGAAAAAAAGCAGTGAAAATATCATAATTTCGAAGTATTAGTAATTAGAATAGCTATCAGCTCAACTGGGTTTATAAAGCGAAATCGCATACCCGACCAAACCTGTCAAAGGTTGGTGGCTGATAGCTAACATTGAGATGTTGAAGAATGAGTGGTCGGGCAAATGTGCCTCAGTGGTGTAGTGGTAGAGCACGCGTCCCCGGATAGGATGAAACGTGGGTTCGATTCCCGCCTGAGGCCGTGTTTTTGTTCACCACTCGATTCTCTTAGTTCTATAAGTAACATAATAACACTGCGAAAAAAAGCAGTGAAAATATCATAATTTCTTAACAATAGAATTTTACATAAGATAGTTGTTATGACGGCGCACACTCTCATATTCAACAAAGATCGCTATGAGCAAGATATACACCCACAGACGACATTTCTAAATTCACCTTTTTTGTTCTCTGCTCTTTTCTACAGAAATACCAAGTTTTTACGATAGTGTAGAACATAAGCACCGAGTTGTACACATTAAAACATATTTGTGATGTGAGTAAGGCTCACATTCATCCTTCACATTGCTGAAGAAACGTCTATTTTATTACCAAAATATGCTATGATTACTAGATCTGACCTAGTATTAAGGAAAAGAATGCCGTATGCTTCAATTCTGCCATAGTCATGATGAGGAAAAACTCTCAACTGAACATACGGAGGCCTCTTTTTTTTCTCGAAAGATAACCCAGTCGTATGAAACATGGCCCTAACCTTTACATTAGTCCTCGGTAACACAACCAACTGAACGTGAGCACACAGCTTCTTGTTTGAATGATATGCTTTCAAACTACGAAGTCAACCGGTATGTTCAAAGATTTCAAACTTAGGTATGAATCAAGAGTGGCATTTGTTAGTGCTGTGCTCAAAAACTACTGTTGCGCGACAACACTGGAGCACTCATCGTACAATCAGAGCTCTCGACGCTGAGCAGTCCTTGAGGGATGCGCTATGCATTCATCTTCAATTTCTAACTTCGTTTGAGGTGACTGAATGCATATATGGCCTTTACAATGACTCGCGTTGGCCTCTCGTTGCATCGAATCAGTGCTGATGTCCTATTCAGAGAAGTATGAGACTAGTGTGGTGGCATTATCCCTTACCGCCAAAATAGACGGCTTAGAAACTATGAGCACGATATCGAACCATCGACCTTATGTGCGACGCAGAGCACCTCTAGCCACTGCGCCAGGCGCTTTCCTAGTTGTACAGTTAACACTGAAAAATGCGGAATAAATTTCGCAGGAACACTTTTCTCATCCGCAGTTGCATGGAATCACAGACCCACTACCACTTCTCCACGTGCTTAGATGATTAATAGCTTTTGAGATACTAAAAATAACGTTGTGAGGACCGCCTATGGTTCGAGACTTAGACAGTATTCCCAGAACGGGCGCCATGATCATCATGAGACGTGGGGCTCAACTTTACATTCTGCCAACGCTTGTCGCCACACCGGTATCCCGGAATGGCATTCCAAAAATTTGGGTCTGTGGCATGATCACAAGTGGGCGGCCGGACACCGTCAGTACCTTTTGATACTGAGTTGTAACCATCTTCATCCCCATTCGGCCATCAGCCGATGAGACGTTCGAGCCCGTGTAGGCAAGTCATTTCTTTCTTAGTCAGAAGAAACAAGCGCATGGGAGCAGGCAGGGGGTCGATACCGACGCCGCTGGTTATCACTGATGCTTAGTGGTCTCTTCATAAATGGTATAATTTGATCTGATGCGTTGTGTATGTACAAGGTCTGCTTAAATATTTTTGCATACATTGAAGAATGTTCTAATCTGGCTTACATACAACATATCATATTCAACTATTGGGTGACCAACTAGAAATCTTTTCATTTGATCACTTTAGCGGAGGCATGATGTTATTGACATATCCAGGGATGTAGAGTAATGTGAAGAACTTTTGCATCAGGCGGGACTCAAACTTTCATCGCACTCTGTCCGGGTGCGCGTGTTTCCCCTTTTACATTGTTCCACTACTGACGTCCGTTTTTCCACCACTCTTTTTACGCTACAACGCACCTATCTGTACTCAACTATCATATCCTCAGACGAGAAGTGTTTGACACGAAGCGAATTCCTGGTCAACATCGATGTAGCCACTGATCAGGCTTTCATCACAAGCGAGGATTCGTATGAGTCGCGTTCAAATGCAGTCGTAGAGTAGCGATGTTTGTTGTATAAACTATTTGGTGTTTTGTAGGTTATCAGACGGCACGTATCTTAAGAAGAAGACGAAAACCAAACTGAATGTTAAAGGCACAGGCATCGACACAATGAAAAAAGAATACTGTTAGACGAATCAATAAGGCGTCACGAGTCAGGGCTGGTTTTCTACATATTTATCACTCATGGGTCTTGGATTCAAGCATGCGGCTGGATTAAAAGGAAGTTTTTTAACTTTCTTTACGCGTGTCATTGAACAGGTCAGATTTACTTGAACAATTCTGTTACATTACTGACCGAAACGTGCAGATCCTAGTAGTTGCCGGTTGAGGAGTTGACAGTCATCCTCCGTTTACCGAGGCCTAGGCATCACCTCAAACGAGAATATAATTTGAAGACGATTGCATGGCGCATCTTTAAAAGATTTTTCGACACCAACAGCTTTATCCTTGTTATTTTTTGCTCTAGGAGTGCACTGTTTTAACTCCAACGCAAGCCTTGCTTAATCCTATGAAAATTTTGGACTTTCAGCCTAGTACATCGTCACGGAAAGACTGAATGTTACTGGAAAGAGTTGTATGGGCCAATTTCTTTTAGAGGAATGCCCATGTTCCAAAAATTTCTACCTTTCAAAGAGCTGCATACCTGGAAAGGCAGAGCCTCTCAGCTATTTTTGCTCTATGTCGCGAAGATTTTGCAAGACGCGATTCTAAAAAGCCCATCTTTTGAATTTTCGTCACCAAAATCTCTCACATATTTTTATGTCATGAAGATTCTGTTAAAAACCTTTACTGAACGGTCAAAAAGTTGGGTAGTCACACTGATCAGGAGCATGCTGAAAACCCACCACTCACAATGTTTATACTCTTTTTCACAGCACTAATCTATGGTCTTTTTCCATTCAGCTGTGTACTATTTCACAGATTTTGCCTGCCCTCCAATCAGCTTGTAGTGATTGGTCAAGCACAGTTCCTGAAAGTTGGTCAGCTTTTTGCATGTAAGCATTAGGTTGCTTCTAACACCTGTTTATCGTCATCAAAAAGGAGGGTTTTGGGTGATAGAGCTTTACTTGACTCAGTATCTGTGACAAATGTATTGTCTTTCACGCAATCATCAGATTCATTATCGATCTCTCCTTTGACATTGTTTACAAGTATGCTACCACGCAACCGGCTATAGATAGTTCTATTGAATTTATCTTGGAACCGGACAAAGTGCTATAGTACGCCTTGAGACCAATCAACTAAAAAGGAATGCCTAGAATGCCTGAATCAGCGCTCTTGTCCAGTGGCAAATGCTGCTTTCAAACCAATGTTCATAGCAATATACAAGATGATGAAAATACTCATATTTCTCGAAGGATAAAAGATAAAAAACAAAACTCTCGGCGTTGATCAATCCCTGAGGGACGCGCGATGCAATCGTCTTCATTTTTAAACTTTGTTTGAGATGACTGAATGCGTATTTGGCCTTTACAATGATTCGCGGTGGCCTCCGTTGTATCGAGTCATCGTCGCTTATCCTCCCAGACCACCGACCCCGAAAGGATGGATGGCCTGGTGAATTCTGAGCGCGAGATCGAACCATCGACCTTGTGTACGACTCAGACCACCTCTAACCATGCGCCACACGAGCTGTTTTCAAAGAATAGAAAAAGGAGTTGCGTTTTCTATAAAGGTCCCAACTCCTGAATTACACTGGTGATGGGAAATTTGAATGAGTTTAGTGGCATGGCATGCGGTGTGCAACACTTTTTGGGCAAACTATCCATTGTACTGTAACTTCCCATCACAATGATGATTTTGAGGTATATGTCATGAGATTATAACAAAATTGGAAGATTTATCTCGTATAATTTTATTCGGAAGTGCAAAATTTATCACCGCAAGTTATCATTTGACGATACTATCATTAATTATTGGTTATTGACGCCTATTCATAGCAATGAACAGAAGTTATTGCTCTTGATATAGGATATGAGTAGTAAACGTGAGTGAAATGTGGATAAAAGCTGATGAAAGAGATTGATTCCATAAGAGTTAGAAATATTATTCTCTTGAAAGTATTTGGGTTTCCTTTCCAATAATATGTTGATTAGAGACTAGCAATGATAGGATTTCCAGGTTGCGCCTATGAAACGATGTTCTTGAAGACTGCTAGTGGATATATCAAATGTTTTCACCCAAATAACAATAGAGCAAAGTCTCTTTCGCAACTTCAAAAAAGCTTCAACTCTTGAAGTTTATTAGTTACGAAAGAATTTTTCGCGAATTATCGCTGAAATCGCATCGAATTACAATGTGCAGCATCACTTTTGGAGAACAATTCGTTGTTTTATGATTGCTTTGACATGTTCCAACCAAATATAGTTTTACTGAAGTCTCATTTATCTTATTCTCTCTGTTACTAACGATAGAACTCCCTCTAGTGATGATAAGAATCCAAATTTTATTGGGAAACTACAAAATTGTCATCGTAACGAATTGCGCTCGCCGAGCACAAAATCAACATGGAGCCAGGCAGTTGATCTTAAGCGCCGCTTCACCAAAATTTCCCCTAAGCGCCATTCGTGTGTGAGTAGAAAACTGATTTGTTCTCCCCACAGCTCCATCTTAAGGCAGGTGTCAGTAAGTTGCATATCAAAATTTTCGCAAGAAAATGCTCAATTGAAACATTTTACAATCAAGGAATTTTAATTAATTTGGCTGATAAATCTGCAAGGTAATGTTTTCGGAAATGGCGTTTTTCGTATACGAAAGGCGTCACCGTAAAAGTTCTATAAAAACTCTGATAAAAAAAAAACATGCATATAAATACCTTTGTCGACGCACTTTTAAAAAAAACTGCATTTTTTTCTTTTTACTAATATTACAGAAAAAAGTAAAGGCGGAATCGTATTTGTTCACTAATACTAGCCATTCAAGTCTGCAAAAATAGCTTGCTGTTAAGAAGTAAGTAACATAAATGGTCCCGTAGATTTACAACATTGAAGCAGAACTTTCGGAAAGAGAAAGGAATGATACACATAAATAAATTCTCACGTCACTTCTTTCAGAAGCCACTTTGACTGATGGGTGATCGTCCCTGCGATGTGACGCCATTAGCCTCATCACCGGGCACGTTCAGCCTTTTCTGGAGGCCAAAATGCGGCCAACTCCTGCAGTGCTGAAAAAAGCTGCAAATCAATTGCAAACCATGTCACTCACTTCAAATCGTTTCTGTTAGTTTTGACAGCAGTACTTACAAAAGTATATTCCTAAAAGATTTGAGTGGTGGGCAAAAACATGGCCTTAAGCGGAAGTCGAATCCGCGTTTCATTCATACCGGAGTCGTGTGCTACTATCACTACACCACCAAAGCATATTTGCACCCCCACTCATTCTTCAGCATCTCTATGTTAGCTATCAGCAGCCTACCTCTGAAGGTTAGGACGGGTAAGCGATTTTGCTCTATAAACAAAGTTGAGCTGACAGCTAATGTAATGTTTTGCTTCGAGTGTTTTCTCAAGACCACAACTCAAATTTTCAATATGTCATGAAATCACTTATGAGCCAAGCATGTCATGCGCTCTGTTAAAAGAGGGCTGACCTATAGAGCCCGATACACGTGTTTAGACCTTGCAGTCTCGTCAGTCAGGCAGTTACCCTTTCTCGTCTTTTGCTAGCACTGTGTGAGTGCTCCACTCCCCACACTAGGAGGTAGCGACGACGAACATTTTACACTCTATGTCCGATAAAATTATCACCGAACACGTTAGTGCAGTACACTCGATTGCTCTTGACTAGCACATTTGATATAACATATCTTTCGTTTCGAGTGCTCTCAAGACCACAGTTCAAATGTCATCATGCAAAATAATGATTATTCGAGCCACGCATGTCTTGTGGTCTGTCAAAATGGGCTGACTTTGTTATATGTTGTATAGGGCTCTATAAGTCAGCTTTTTCCACCAATTATTGTAATGACTAATACTCGAGATTTCTAATATTTTTACTGCTTATTTCGTATTGTCATGATGTTACACAAAACACCTAAGAGAATTGAGTGGTGAGCGAAAACACGGCCTTAGGCGGGAATCGACCCCGCGTTTCATCTATATGGCTGACGCGTCTTACTACCACTACCGTGCAACGCTTTAAAACTACTCACCGATGATCAGAAAGGCGTCGCCTCACGTCGACCGACGTCGGTCGGCAAGTGGTAATGAAATGAACCCTATGTGTTCAGAAAGGTCGGCTACTGTACCAGATTTAGCAACGGGGACTGGTCCTCCGTTGCTATTGAGTTGGATGTGTTGAATGCTTGCCACAACGGCTGTTGCTGCTGACGCAAGTAGAATACTAGGTTTATTATAGACAACCCAAGACAACCTGAAATATATATATATATATATATATATATATATATATATATACAATAATAACATAACAAGAGTACGATAACAATAACGATAAGTAACCGTGACTTCAATAATGGAGGATTGGATGGATGAGATGGATGGGATGGATGGGATGGATGAGTTGGATGAGTTGGATGAGTAGTCTTCGGGGCCGGACTAGGCGGTGGACCTCGGGAAGCAGTTATGCTTGCCCGAGCAGACCAGTACACCGAGGATGGGACCACTGGGTGATTAAATATATCAGAAAACTGTGGGTCTGTATGCAAGGGCTGGACCCATGCCTCGGTGGCGGGCCGAACAGAACCCTAAAGGCTTGGTCCACCGCCGTAGCTCCCAGCTCCGCTCACAGAGTATAAGCGGGGTCGATGGACTATGTGGCCACATACACAACAACGAGGGCAGAGTCAGAAGTGTAGAGTCGGGCAGAGGCGGAGAACCAGAGGGGACAAAGACGGCGGAGGAAGGGAAGAGGACACGATCGATCAGGACACCAGGACCAGACGAGACTGACCGCAGAAGTGGGCGGCCCTGATCGCCGCTCCGCAGCAGCGGGCGGCGCGACCATTGACTGGGTCCCGCAGCGATGTTCCTGCCATGGTATTGTCGCGATCGCTCTCAATTGCTTAGAGAAGTAGCGACCGTTCCGTGGAACGGTTGCTACATCCCTACTAGAGTGTAGTGCTTGTTTTAAGCCGACATTATGGAATTACTCGTGTGTAAGCACGGACGTTACACTGCATTCGACTTCAATTTTTAACTTCGTTTGAGGTGATTGAATGCATATCTGGCCTTTACAATGACTCGCGGTAGCCTCCTCGCTAAACCGAGTCAGCGCTGCTTATCCTCCCAGACAAGTCTGAGACCTGTCTGGTACCAATTTACCGACTCCGGAGAGATGGATGGCTTGGTGAGCCATTAGCACGAGGTCGAACCATTGACCTCGTGTGAAACGCAGAGCACCTCTAATCACTGCGCCACGTGCGCTTTTTTGACTATATGGATGGGGATCATGTTTCAAACTGAATCAGCATGTGTGTCCATTCAAACGAATTAGAGTCACATATTGTATAAAAGCCTTGAGAACCGAACTGGTTTTCAACAACAATAAACAAAATGGCAAATGCTTATGTGGATTGTATCTCGCACGCGAACTCGTTCAGAAACCTGCTCTGTGGTAAAGCTCTTTATAAAGCTGGCCTACACGTCAGTTGCCTGGGAAGTTATCATACTTGATTCTTGATGAAGACAAGATGAGTGCAGATTTCCAATGAGACACTCTCATCAAAACGCAGTAGGATAAATTTAAATGAGTCTGCTATGCAATGACTAGTTCCTTAAGTGCGCAGAACACACTGGATAAGTTTGCCAGTGCAAAGAAAAGGTGAAGACCTAGCAGTTTCTTTCGGATAGTTCGATGGTAGATAGGACATCAGGTGATACTTGCGATTTATCTCAAAATTATTTCGAAAGAAGTGCTCACTCAGCTGAGTAGTGAGCATCAAATTACATCTCAACATTATTGATATGAAGTTGTGTTAAAAGATCTATAGGCGAAAAGATAGCGGAAGGTTATAATAGTGCAGTTGTAATCAGTCTTTTCCAAGCTGTCAATTCCGTTTTCATTATTGCTTTGAGCATTTTAGTAGACGATGAGACGAGAAGGAAGAGGCGTTTCTCCGATACCTAGTTCTATCAGTGGCATATACACTTGTTGAAGAAGATCGGAAGAAGTACCTGTGTTCAGGTATCCGACATATTGCTAAATAACAGACATCAATTCCACTAACTATGTTGACCTTTCAACTTCAGACTTGTACATTTCAACATGAAGCAAACTTTACTAGGTAAAATGAAGAATGATCAAGATTTATAAACAAGAATAAGCAACTTTAATCAGTCTAGCACTATGAAATACTAATTTGTAAGGATCATGACCTAAGTCTTCGCTTTTCTCGAGCAGCGTGGTGAACGAATAGGTGGTATTTCGAGCAACAAGAGGTGGTGATGCGTAGTAGTTAATGTTTGCGACTGTCACGATCGTAATGAGAATTTGAAAACTTACTTACCGTTTGAATTATGTTAGATTCTAGTTCTGAACTTGTTTTGGGACAGGTATTATTGGGTCTACTGTGCTGCCAATTCTTCAAAATAAAAATTATCGGCAATTATTGAAAGATTTGTGGATGTGTTAAAGTGGTATGTAACATTTATGGGACATGCATGGAAGCAGTGCGTTTATGCAAACAAAACGTTGACTCTTTCCTCGGTGAAAATGAAAATATCCATGATAATCCTAAAACGTTATGACTATTATTACAAGACTCATTGAAGCTTCACGAGAGTACAGACAACCACTCTGTCTCACTTTCATCAATCTGAAGAAGCTTTTGATTCAGTGGAACAGAAGCGGTTGTAGAGGCTCTGGATAACCAGGGCGTCCCTACTCCGGTGCATAATGATCCTTCGTGAGCTGTATAAAGATTTACGACTAAAATAATCTCCATTCTACACAACATTACCATTGATGTAAGAAGAGGGTTTCGATAAGGCGATAACAAATTACCAAAGCTATTCACTGCCACTCTACAAAACGTCCATGCGAACATTATGAATGAGACGATATGGGAGTGAAAATAGCACAGTTACTTCTACTCAAATCTTCCCGTTATGTGCCTGGGCCCTATACGCGTCTATAGGGACGATTGGTTGTACTATCACGATCTTCAAGTTTCACTAATCTGTTCGTCCTCGTACACTAAGAAGAGATATCTGATGAATAGTTCCTAGGTATCTAGGTTCATCTTGAAACGACACTTCAACGAAAACACCGTTTGTTGTTAGATAAACGACTCAGGACGTACACCGGCTGGAGAGATTTTAACAACTAGATAGCAGAAAGACTTATTCATAACGCTGCAGAGTTACTATTCAGAAAACGGCGATCTAGGCGTCCTGCTCTAGAAATGTTTTACCCATGGTTCTTAAACGTTAAGTTGTTATGGAAGTCTGTATTTGAGTAACATACATCTGTAGTTAACTAAAGAAAAAATTTGTCTTAATTTTAATACGTTACCGAGAATCGTCTAACACGAAGCGTGATGATTCTGTTTTGTTGTCTCGCGAATGACAATTTGAAAGCGTCGTCACTGCTGTGGAATTTTGCTATGAATTTCGGCTGCGTTATGAATTCCTATGAACTCCAAACGGGGCTGATTAAGCGATACACTGTTTTAGCAGTTCCGTGCTGTCTAATATGTTTTCGCCGTCGCTGAACATGTATCATCGTACATCAAGTGAGAAAATCACTTGACATTGCAATGATTTACAGTCGATTGCTTATAACTGGTTGAAACGCATTTAATAACACCTTTATAGTCTATGGTTTCTGCTCACCTGTTCGGTGGTTCAACTCAGTTGTGGGATAACGGTTGCAATGAAACATGTGCGGTCGGTTATACATTAAGTTGTAGGGGAACGGTTGAACCGAATAAAATGTGTCGCTGATGTAGTTTAGGAGGATAAACCGAAACGTACTCCTCACACTAGAGACGCCATAGCGGACCTCTGAAGACTTAAAATATGCTTTCACATCTTTCATAGTTATCAATGGCGATTTCATCACAAAGATTGAGCTTAAAAACTCTTGAAAAATGTTGAGTTGGAACCCATGGACTAAACTAAAACAAGCAAAGTGAGTGGCTGTGTGAATTTATCATGACATTCAACATTAACCATGGCAACTTGAAAATTGGAGAACTCGCCTATTTAAGACCTTTTTGTGCCGTTACCAACGGAAGCAGCGTTCAAAGCTGCCTCCCATACTACGAGCAGTCACTGTTTGTTGCCACACCGGAAAACCCCGGAGCGGCACTTCAAAAATTTAGGTCTGTGGCGCGACCACAAGTGGAGGGTCAGACACCCTCAGTACCTTTTAATAGCGAGATGATGCAGCGTATCTCGCGCTGGCGAATCGTTTCTCTCTCTCTCTCTGTCAGAGAGAAACGACGCGTCGGACCACTCGGTGCGTTGATTTCGGCATCCTCATCATTGATGCTGCGCGATATTTCCTTCAACAGATGGTGCATTTCGATATCTGATGGGTATATGTACAAGTGCTGCTCTAATATATTGACTATGTCAATGTATTAGTATATTGAATCAAATTTATACATAACACATAATAGATATAATGTTTTCAGATGAGAGCTGGTTGTGAGAAAGCAAATCCTGGCCATATAAGAAGTCGTCTTTGATCACCCTCTGTTATTTATCAACAACGGACTCGTATGAGTCGTGCTTAAATGCTATGAAAGCATGGAGATTGTTGTTACATGAACTGTAAATTGCAGTAGGTAAAAGAATTACTCTTAGATACAGCGTTTCCAAAGTAATTTGACAATGTACTTTTGAGCTTTTTATGAGGTCTTTTATAGGCACTTATACGGTGTGATATACGTGTTTCGGTCTTCCATCCTCGTCAGTTGCACAGTGCCTTTCGTTTGAGCCAATCCCTTTTGGGGAGACCCCTCATTTAGAAGAATTCTCGACGAACATCTTACACTTCCGCGAGTAAAGTGAGAATTCACTTCACACGCGGCAGAGATAACATATCTCTGCATGTCCAATGACATGTTCACCGGACATTGCAGTGCTTGAAAATCGATTGCTCAAAGCTGGTTTTTTGTTGATATCTTAATATTCACCTTTTTTTGAGGCTTCCCTCATAACAGTATAAGTGCCCGTAAAAGGCGTATTGAATTTTCAAAAGAAAAAAAATCCATAGTCACAGCATATTGTTTCGAGAAGTGTCTGGAAAAAAATAGTCGAATATGAAGGATTCCATAGTAGTCAAAGCCTGCAAGTGCACATTTTGTGTGTCTTGAATTGGTGTTCTATAGGTTTTCACGATGTGTTTTTTCTCGACAGTATCGGTCCCAGCATTAGCGGATGAGAGATATCGCTTTCATAGAACTTAACAATAGAAATTTACATAAGAGAGTTGATATGACGGCGCAAACTCTCATATTCAACAAAATTTGCATAAAAAGATACACACTCATAAGCATCATTTTTCAATCCACCCAATTTGTTCTCTGCTTTGTTTTCACGGGAACACCAAGTTTTTCCCTATAGCGTAGAAAATAAACGCCGTGTTGTACTCTTCAAAACATATTTGCTATGTGATTAGGGCTCACATTCACCCTTTAGTTTCCTGATGACGTGTCTATTTATCTTCAAAATATCCTATCTTTACTATTTCTGACCTGTATTCAAGGAAAAGAATGCCGTACGCTAGTAGTCCTACCATAGTCACGATGAGGATATTGCTCAACTGAACAAATGGCGGCCCTTTTTTTTGAATGCCAACCTAGTGCTTCAAAACATGGCCCTAACTGTTACAACACGTTCTCTGCAGGCCTACACATAACCAGCTGAACGTGGGCACGCAAATTCTTATTTATATGATATGCTTTCAAAGTGCGAAGTCAACCGATATTATTGAAATTTCAAACTTAGGTATGAATGAAGAGTAACATCTGCAAAAGCTCAAAAACTACTGCAGTACGACAACACTCGACCACGCGCCGTATAGTCAAACTCACGCTGAGCAATCCCAGAGAGATGCGCTATGCATTCGTCTTCAATTTCTAACTTCGTTTGAGGTGGCTGAATGCATATATGGCCTTTATAATGATCGCGTTAGCCTCACTGTATCGCATCAGTGCTGATATCTTTCCAGCGAGGCCTGAGATCAGTCTGGTACCATTTTCCCTCACCGCCGAAGTAAATGGTCTGGCGAACTAAGAGCGCGATATCGAACCATCGACCTTATGGGCGACGCAGAACATCTCCAGCCACTGCGCCACATGTGCTTTTAGTTGTACAATTAAGATCGTAAAATGTGGAATAGATTTCGCATAAACACCTCCCTCATCCGCAATCACATCGAAACCCACGAACCGACTACGACTTGTCCAGGTGTGATAACTACTAGTTTTTGAGATAGCCAAGAAATGACGGCTTTTGAGGACCACCTATACAGCTCGTTGCTTCGGGACTTAGACAATCTTCCCAGAATCGGCGCCACAAACATCGGGACGCGTGGGGTTCCACTTTTGATACTGGGTTATAACCGACTTCATCGCCATCGACCATCAGCGGATGCGACGACGAGACGTGTCGAGCGCGGGTAGGCAAGTTTTCTCTCTCTTGGCCAGACGAAGCAAGGCTGCAACTCTTGGAAGCAGGCAGGCGGTCGATTTCGACGCCGCTGGTCATCACTGATGCTTGGTAGTCTCTCCATAAATAGTGGAATTTGATCTCTAATACTTTACGTATGTGTGTGCAGCTCCTTTAATATTCTAAATATATTTAATAATATTCTAATTTGACTTGAATATGCATGCAACATATCATATTTAAGCATTGGATAATCGACTAGCATTCCTTTCATTTGATCGCATTTAGCTGTGATATGATGTTATTGACATGCGCAGTAATGTAGAGTGATGTGAAGAACTTTTGTGCCTAGCGGGACTCCAACTTTCATCTCACTCTATCCAGGAGCGCGATCTTCCCCTTTTACATTGCTGCACTACTGGCGTCCGTTTTTCAGCACTCTTTTTACGCTATAACGCATCCATCTGTATTCAACTATCATATTCTCAAATGAGAAGTGTTTGAAAAAAAAACAATCTCCGGCCAACAAAGATGTAGTCTTTGATCGTGCTTTCATCACCAACGAGGATTCGTATGAGTCGTGTTGAAGTGCTATCATAGCATAGCGATGTTGGCCTGTACAAACCGTTGATTGCTATCATTAAACAAGGTTTTCTCACCTGATGCGGTCCTTAAAGTAGCAAAAAACTGGGAAAACAGGTGTTTCGAGAGTCTTGAAATAGTGCTTTATAGGTTTCCAGAAGGCACTTGTTCTGAACAATATCGGCGACTCCATTAACGGTGGGAAATCATCGCTTTGACTGTGTGACACTGTTATTTCTATGTCAGGGAATTGATTCCACGGTATGAAGTTTCACATACAAGACATTTGATCATTAAATAAAATGAGCATTCATGCACACATATTTTTCAATGCACCTATATCTATCCTCGGAGGAGTTGGCTGTGGCCGAGTGGTTGTGATGCTTATCGCGGCGTAGGGCTGATCCCCCTTTCAGCGCCCCCGGCAGTCAACATCTACTCATATGGAACGCCACTGTGAAATTATCCTCCGAGATTGCAAGGAACTTGCTCAACAAGTACTCTATACGTTCAAGACGAAAACAAAAACCAAATTGAATGTTAGAGGTAGAAGGATCCACACATTAAAAAAAAAACTGTGAGACGGATCAACAAAGTGTCAGGTGCCATGGTTGCTTCCGGGCATCTACCAGTCACAGTTTTAGACTCATGCATGCGCTTGAACTGAAGTAATTTTCTAACTTTCTCTTCGCATGTCGATTGCACAAATAATTTTACCCGAGAAGCTTTGTTACATTGTTGACCGAGACGTGCAAATCCTAGTAGTTGCCGGCTGAAGAATTGGTGGTCATGCTCCGTTTACTCACGATTGCAGTCGAAAACCACTGTTTCCACAGGACCCAGCCACTGCCATTGCCGTACGGCATGCAATGCTCGTTGCCACACCAAAGAATCCTAATCGGCATCCATGACGTAGAGAAACTTCAGAGCACAACCACTAGTGGGAAGCCAGACTTTGCAGTGCTGACGTTTCGCAGAGAACGGACGCTCTCCAACACCTCCCGGTAAGCAAGCGTATCGCAGGAGCTCTGACAAGTAATTCCTCCTCGTCAGATAAAACGAGATCGCAGCGAGTATCACGACATGACGTGGTTGGTTTTCAAAGCTTTTGATGCGATAGCCACCCTCAAGAGGAGCGTAGAGATTTGAGGTGACTACCTCACCGTTTTCAAAACCATATCGACTTGCTTCTCCATTCAGCACTTATATTGCAGGTATAGGTGCAAAAAAGCGCACGTGGTAGGCGTATTCACCTTTTCGTTATTTGTGAAGCTCACTAAACCTAAGATTTGATCGCTTTCACCAGTTGTGTGACAACTCTACAGCGTAGACAGGAGAGCCCAATGTTCTGAAAGTTGAGGTTGTATTTTTCTGGTTGAGCTATTTTGGTTCCCTAAAGCCCCAAAGTCGCCCAAGCAACGCCTCCTGTCGTTACACGACAGACAGTAGGCGGATTTTGTGGATCAGAGCGATGTGTGTTCCTTCGTGAGCAGTTCATATCAAGACGGTAGTAAACCTGATAGTGATTCACTGATAGCTGCTCTTCTGAATGTAACTGTCAACACCTGAGCAATAATCCGGTCATTCATAGCGGGACTAGAAGAAACCACTGGGGACGACGAAAAAGGTTTATATGTGTTATCGAACAAAGAATTCGATGCGTTTCGTAGCAGATAAGAGGTTCTAATTAATGGAATTCCAAGCCAGGATGGCAGCATGAATTTCACGAGGCATATTTGGACAAAACAAAACCTTGGTGGCCGTCCAAGACGGTAGTTTTCGTGAGATTCAACGCTAATCGAGTTCGTTACGATGGTTGCGATCTTACTGGATAGAAGCTGAGCCACCCAAGCCTCGCACAACTACGGCGCTCAGAGCTCGGTGCGACAGAGATTTTGGCGAACGCCATCGGACACATCACCTAACAGCGCCTACTATATGAGCGCTAACTCTGCCGCGTCGTATCCCAAGCATGTTTGTAAGGACTATATAACATGTGCAATTTGTGCTGCTTGATATAGGGCTCTGTCAAGTGAGAATGAGAAAACTGTCAAGTGAGAATGGTCTCATATCAAAGCGATTAAGCGATTCATGTCTTATATATCCATTCTCTGAAGGCAAGAATATAATATGTTTGTGGTAAACTCCGTGAGAAATAACGAATGAAGTAGTGTGCGGATCGACAACGGAACCAGGCCAGTGAAGCATGGGAGAAAGCTTTGACTTTGAAGAAGCTGACTTAGGTAAATCATCGCGTTTCCAAAGTCCGATGGTTTTTGCAGTTTATTTAGTGTATTTTTATAATTTCTTCCATTTTTCCCTCTTTCTCTAAGAAGTCTTCCTATAGTTTTGTGCCTCAACGTCTTTGTTCCCTTCTCGTAGAGCTTTTTTTTAACCCTAATCCTTTCACAGCCCTCCTCCGCACAGTTGGTGGCGGTAGGAAGTGTTCCTCAGCAACACACAAATTGGGACTGATTTCCACAGTAGTACTGATCACGAATCACTGCTATATTGATTGGAATTTGGCACAACCTGGCTAATGCTGGGTAGCTTGGATTCAAAAGATACTTTTTGAGACTGCATACAATTCTTTCCTAGCCAGAAATCTACCAATCAATTGATTCTTTGCTATCTATGAAGACTAGTTTTCTGCTATGTATCATCCCTATTGGAAAATGAAAAAAAATTCGAAGGGCAAACGTCACGAAGTTGACAATTGATGAAGGTTGTTCTCACATTGCTATGTCATCATATAACCTGTCTTCAGAATTACTGCGGTAGAGAAATAGTTGTAGATGCCTCCGATCCGCCAATAATGCACCAATTTAACTTAGGTGATTGAGCAACGAAGCTCGGAGGACTTAGATTAGTCAAAATTCGCATCTCTCAAAGATCCATCGACGCTGAGAGCTTTATGCTTTTAATTTTTTGCTCTATGTGTGCGTTGTTTCAACTCCACTCCACTGCAAACTATGTCCAATATTATAAAGTAAAATTTGCATACTAAGCATACTTCGCCGTTGCGAGAAGATTGGATGTTACTAGAAAGAGTTTTACAATCACATTTTCATTTAAATGAATACCCGTGGCCATCAAAAATTTCTTCTTTTAGATGGCTGCTTACCTGGGAAGATTAGGCATATTAGTCATCTTTGTCCGCTTTTTCTCGAAGAATTTGCAAACGTGTAACTTAAAAACCCATTTTGTGCATTTTCTTCACCCGTATTTTTCAGATAGTTCCTTGATGTCATAAAATTATGTGCTGAAAACATTGATTCAGCAGTCAGTAGCTTGATTAATCATCACTAATTAGAAACAATTTGCCCTGAAAAATTAGTACCTTCAAAAAGTAGCAAATTGTAACAACTCCATTGCATTATCCAGGATATTAGCGATATAATACATTCATCAGTATACATTAATGACACAAAATAATATTGACAGTAACTGAATAAATGAGATCAACAAAAGTTAAGTCTAGAACGGTACAGCCTTCATGAACAGAATTGTAACAATCTAAACAAAAATGCATTCGAATTGAAGATCGCTAGCATTTAGTTTTTTAGTATAATTTCAGCATATGCGGAGCTAAAAATAGCGGCCATCTTTCTGCATAACTCAACACAACGCTTACAAGGTTGCAATGGCATCATTTCGAAGATGTGCTCAGTTATCGGCGAGGAAGGAGTGTCTCCTAAATACCTGGTGTAGATCGCCTCCTTGGACGCGTCGAACTGCATTTTTTCTACGCTTTTGCAAAACATTCTATAGGCATTCAATATGCATGTATGCATGAAGCAGTGGAAGAGTACACGCACGAGCCTAAAGTATAGGTTTACAGATTGTAAGCTAAAAGCAACAAAATGCATGTAGAAATCCTACTTAGGAATGGAGAGATGGTAGCCGTCTGATAGGAAGAATCCACCATTTCCTTCTTCTTGTCATGGCCCTCGATAGCTTGGAACTTATCCGTCGCACTTGAGGCGGAGCCGTGAGGTGTCGAGATCATTCTCACTTATCTCCTGTCCATCCATCTAGCACTATCAACCCCCCCCCCCCCCCTCCTGGTTTGCATGGCTCTCTACTTGTTCTTGCACTGTCTCCTCTTCATAGCGTCGTTTGGCATACGTCTCCTGTTCTTTCAGCTTGTTCCGATGAGATGTGTGCCCTCCTGTGATTTAGTA
This sequence comes from Parelaphostrongylus tenuis, assembly GCA_019055375.1. Classification (NCBI taxonomy): domain Eukaryota; kingdom Metazoa; phylum Nematoda; class Chromadorea; order Rhabditida; family Metastrongylidae; genus Parelaphostrongylus; species Parelaphostrongylus tenuis. Next base: position 61,794 of record JAHQIW010001246.1, read on the forward strand.
GATTCTCCATTCACCACATCACATCACTATCCGTAAGAAGGCCCGTCCGGTCTGGGATTTGGGCATTACCTGCAAAAATTTTCGTCTGGTTGGTATAGCCTCCTTCGCCAGAAACTTTTTTACTCCACAACTGTTTCTTTTGCAAAGAGCGTACTAGTGCAACCTTGTTTTTCCTCTGTATTGTATCATCAATTGCATCATGTATCTCGACTCATTAATACACACATCTTTTCCCTGCCTGTACACAGTTTTGCAAGTGTAATTTACAAGCTCCACTAATACCTTTATTTTGTAAATCATGTCCTTTGCCTTGTACCCTCTATTGCCTGCTACATGCAGGTGGGTCACAATGTCAAAAATCGTTGCATGGACATGACATGTGACGGCCATTGACACTCCCACAAGGCCCTGACGAGCGCTCCAGTAATCGTTCAGACGTGGCAGTCGGACAGCAGACATCTTGAAGCAGAAGTCAAAGGATCTACTCATTTCGTCTACCGCTGTATCTCTCCAACACTTTTTTCTGGTTGCCATTGACATTTGTCTGCTCCACATTCGATTCCCAAACGCTATCATGAAGACTTTACAAGATCCACGAACCCGGCATGAGGAAATGCTTTGCTCTGAATACCACCGAGACGCTCATTGAGAATGGGGCGTAGTCGTGACCACGTACTCGCCCAACCACCCACTGCGCTGGTGTCAGCCGTTGTGCCTCTGCTTCATCGCGTGAGTCGCTTTCCTGAGAGTTACCGGCTGCCACTCGGATCTCCATCATGGCCACCTTTTCCTTTGGCATATGAAAGCAGGATCGATGGATTTATTGTCTCTCTTGTTCATCCTTCCATAATTCGACGTGGCTATTCCGTCGGTGATACATTGAAGAACACCTAGAACGAAGATAATAAGATCAGAACACATAAGGAAGCTTCTCCAGTTATAATCAAAACATCAGTTTGACTCCTCAAGCGTTGTCTTCCATACGTTTTTATGATGGAAGACAGCAATATCAGTCTTTTTGTAATAAGATATTCAAGGACAACGTCAACTACTGTTCAATCTGCTTGCTGCTTGCTACCTACAAAGTTTTCGCTTAAATATTGTTCGGCAGGATTGGCAAAACACCAAAAGAAGAACGGCCATTCGACGAAGCAAGGTTTTGAAAGTTTTCAGTACTATAAATCATGCAACTAGAATATTCATTGAAGTCTTGCCATAGTTTAAGAAAGACATTTGTTTCACTTCCATCATTTGAGGAAATCTTCGACTCATTTAGAACACAAGCAGTTACAAATGCTATAAACATGCAGGACGTTCCCATCGGTCAGATTCTGTGTGAGCTATATAAACTTTCAGAATATCACCGCTCTACAGCAGTATGGTCATCGACGTAGAGGGGCTCGGAAAAGTATAGAATCGTGAAAATAATTTCAATTGACTCTTCAAGACATCACGCCAACATCAGAATGGTACAACATGCAAGCCTTTTATCAACAGTGAAAAATTACATTATCTCCGCTGTTGTGGTGAGGCTGTTTTTGTAACATCAAACACTGATGAGACTGTACTTTGAACACATATATATGGAGAGGTTGGTGTTGATGTTGAAACAGAAATGATGTTAATGAGGAACGAATTGGTTTCGAATGCAAATTTAAGCTGTTAAAGTTGATTACGTTATCGCCTGATCAGACAAAATAAGGGAAACAAGTTCCATGGGCAGTTTATGTGATATAATATTCTACGAAAGCTTTATATTTCACCGCTCTAGTAGCACTGTTATGATAGTTGTAATTATATGTCTCAGAAATAATGAGTGATATGCACAGTATTCGATTCCCACGCGGGAGCTGAACCCGTGTTTCACTCGTGCCGATCATGCGTGATACCTCGTTAACAATCGAGACCACCCTTTCAATATCACTTTTTCTTCGATATGAGGCATTCTTTCTTCCTCTACTACGTTTCAAATGCATGTTTTTTTTTTGAAAAAAGCTTTCATCATTCACTTACAGACTCAACTAGCTTCCTCAAAACTGCAGACATGCAGATGTGAACGTCCAAAATACTTCGGAGAGCACTGGTCTCCCACTCATCATTTTGAGGTCTTCCATGAGACATTCTGTAGCTCCATAAAAAGATTATCGATTTGCAAGATTCAAAAGTTATTCATTTCAATATCTGCTAATCGATTCCCATAGCGACTGAGAAGGACATCTACAGAAGTACAGATCTGTTTTTGATAACAGAATAGCACTGAGACTACGAATACCTGGATGATTTCGAGTCTTTTATTTGTATCATTCTTGCAGTTTATTTCTGAGTAATTTCTTTACCTCCAACAGCAAATCAACAGTGGTTGTGTTTTAGAAATATAAGAGATAAGAAGTTTTGTTTGTGATTTTTATTCCTAGATTTGTCGTACTTTTTGAATATATCAAAGACAAATTCGTCATATTCCACGATCTGATGTGAATTTTGCAATAATCTGATCAATCAGCGTTCATATAATTTGCCACTCTACTTGCTGTGATGATACTACAATTTATCGATCAAATAAAGACATTTCGGGACTTTTTCCTTTACAAAATGTGGCTTTTAAATGTACTGTAATTCTAACCGAAAGTGTTCCTGAAATTGACGTGTGATTGGCAGAAACAGGCGTTATTGTTGCGTCACGCTCCATCGTACACTTTTTATTCCCACCCCTCATCTGTGCAGTACAAATTCCCGTCACCGTGTTGCTGGCAATAATGCAGTACTCGTCACCCTTCTTCATCGGATTTGGTGCTGAAGAACAGCCTCCTTGATCACATTAAAAAACTTGGCAAGCTAAATACAGCTTTGAAAACTAACTTTTTTTTCTCAGAAATCGATCAAACCACCACTTTGACTACCATGCCATTCTCACTGATGAATACGAAAAAATTTGTTTGGAAAGTATTAGCGATCCCGAATAGTTGAAATCCAATGCTACTGCAATAGCCAATTCCGGGATATATCCCTGCACTTTTCTTAAGAGATATAATTGGGTATAACAATTCTTCTTTGAGTGCGGTCAAATCTTCGCTTAAAATCTATCAAATGAGTCTACAGAATTGAAGACTTACTAAGGTTCTTTGTTATATCAAGGACGATTCTCTGGCAGTGCAAAGGTTCATAGGCGATTCTAACTTCAAGTTGGTTCAAAATGCTCGAGATTACAGAATCAGGTAGGAGTGCACTACGACCCTGTCTTTCGAGAACATCAAAGACCTAAAGAACAAAGTTTATTAATCGAAGTCATAGAGCCTACTTGAAAACGCTTCTCAGAATATGTGATTTTGAACCTTTCTTGAATTTGCAACGGAGAAAACACTTAAAAATCTATAAGTTGCAAATGCAAACACACCGTCTGCATCGCAAGATGTGATAAAAATGCTTGAGCTCCCCCCTTGCTGGTGGCAATTCCTGCAACTTGTGAAGAAATGCCTACCATTTCAGTGTAAACCATCTCAATGGGCAAAGTTGTGAAACCACTGACAGTGAAAGGTCTAGAACTCGCTGCAATGATTGCTCGTGGATTTTTGAGGTGAAAAGTGAATAATTACATCGTTGTGTTATATGTTTCTGAGCCTATCCGTTGATTCTTCATTGGGACTAACGCCTCTTATTTCTACAACTCTAAAATACTGATGCATTGTTAGATATATTCATTCAGATCAGGGTTCATAAACTTCTTTATGAATTTGAAGATATTCATAGCATCATAAAAATCTTTTATACATACATTGCCCTGCAGGCATCACTCCACATCCAAACACTGCCCTGATTGTGGTCAGCATCGCAAACATTAAGGGGTCGGTTATAAGTCTCGCCGGGTCTGTCAGGGTACCCATTTTTAGAGCCTGAAAATATAAGCAGACGCTGTGTGTACGAGTAAAGGCAAGTTTTCACGTTCTCAAATCTCTTATGAAACAACGACGACTTCGGTACTCAGCACTTTAGTTGTTTGACGCCGCCATGGTAGGTCTGTGACCTCTCCTTCAGAGGCGCCTAACTCACTTAATTCAAAGCAGTATCTTTTGTATTAAGTTGTATAAGATTCTCCTATCTCGAAGCACGCATCGATCACTTAATTATGTTAAATTTATGACAAACGTTGAATGGCAACATGGTGAGTGGAGGAGTTCTCTAAATAAGAAATTTCAGTATCGAGCCAATTTCTCGAATGGCGTGGCATAACTACCCGCCTCCCATTTTTCATGCTGCGACATAACATTACGGCGTTTCCAAAATAAAATTTGCGACTGATAGAACAACGAAATTACGGGCGGACTTTCACAGGAAAAACCGTGAAAGCAGACTGATCGTCTCGGCAAAAACGAAATGCACTTCCGTTGCGAAATATTTCTTAAATCATGTTTTTAAGAAGCAAAACGTTGAGGCTTCCTACTCACCTTTGCGAACTTTCCAAATCTCTGATATGGCGGATGTGCCTGGGTACCCGTCAATTTCTCGCAGTATCTGTGACGTGCAGACAAAACAAAAATTTTCACTGTACATTTCGTATTGTGAAGTCCCATGTCGCGACTGCGAACTCTTGAGTGGTTCATCTCGTTTCTCAAACGTTCCATGAGTCAAGTGGAAGAAACATGTGAAAAGACTGGGATATTGTTTCTTTCAAAAAGCAGTAATTCGATTCACTTTGTTTCCTAGGTTTTATAAGTATTATGAGAGCAATAAACATACTGATTTCATTTCATTTTCGTTTGGTAGCACAGATTTTTGAACCTATCCCTTCCGCTGGGCAAGAACTTTTGATAAAGAGTGTTAATAATCTCTCGAACGCTTAAATTTTTGGCATGAAAAACACATGAACGTGTAAAGGAAATCTTTCAATATCAGAATCAGACTTTCTTCCGAAACGGGAAACAATTCCTAATCAAATACCAGAAAGCGCACTTCTGATAGGCGCTAACAATCGATGATCGCAACGGCACCCGTTGTCCCACCACGCATCTCGTGATTTGCTCGAAGAACTTATCATCCGGTATGTGGTACAATATTATTTTCCCTGCTACCTGCAGAGAAACGGCCTATCCAGAAAATAAGAGCAGCGTTCGAGTCGTTATATCTTACGCTATAGGGTGAATAGTAATAATCTAAGAAAGAGCTTTGTGCGGCGAGAAATATACGCGTATAAACCACAATTATCTTCCTTTTGTTGAAGTGTTAGAAATTAGTCTTATCGAGAAATAAACACGTACCGCGCTAGCTAGAGATTTAATTTTCGAATGATTATTAGTGCTTATTGCAAAAAGCTTTTGTCAAGCAAAATGAATAAGCTTCGAAATTTGTGCTATCAAACGGAAAAGTATCCCGATTAATGGTCTTCAAGTCATAAGAATCCTTTTGATTGCAGGAACGAGCACTCGTGTTGATACCATCAGAATTTATATACCTCCAAGCAACAGAGAAAGTTATTCTTTTTAAATATGTCACCGCCAAAGCAATGTTTTCATGTGTCTTGAAATTACCTCTCCTTTCGAGTGCTTTCTTAAGACCACATTCAAATTTCAACATATCTCATGATTATTGTTTGAGCTAGCATGTTATAATCATAAGTTTTTCGTAATTTGAGCGTGCTCTTAAGCAAACACTCAAAATGAAGAGTATGATATATTAACAGTACCAGTCAAGAGCAATCGAGTGTACAATAGTGTTTGTTTAGTGATAATTTCACTGGACTTACAACGTAAATTCGCCTACGCCTACTCTCAGTATAGGGGACTGAGCGCCCCTGGGATTGGCAAAAGACGAAGGTACCGCCCGACTGATGAGACTGTCAAGGTGTATCGGGCCCTATAAGTCAACCCTATAACAGACTATATGACATGTTGGCTCAAATAATAGTTACGAGATAAGTCTTAAGATTGTCTTGAATTTTAGTATCTTTCCTAATACGCAGATCCGGGGTAGTATTCATTGCATATAATAGCAGCAAAGTACAATAATTGTGCAATAGGTGACCTTTCAGCATTACCGCCTTCATCAGAACCTGAAAAAGTCAAACCTAAACATGCAATCCACTAAGTCAAGCATTATAATAAGCGGGGTACAATAAGATAAGCATATAGTCGCATGTAAACAGCCTTTTTTGATACTCATTGTTTTATTGTTCTGGGCCCACCATTTATGTGAACCATCGGCCCCAAGTCTTACATAGGACAGCATAGTGCCTGGCTTAGATCAAAAGTCGACCTGGAATGTAGCGCGAAGTCACGAGTGATGACAAGGTACTCTTTTCTGCGGTTCATTTTTGATCTCTTGCTGTAGAAAACGACTCGGGAGTTGTTTGAGCCGATGTCATCTGTTCCTGTGCGAGCACAGTTACTTCCACTCAAATCTTCCCGTTATGTGTTTGGGCCCCATACGCGTCTATAGGGACGATTGGTGTAGTATCTCGATCTTCAAGTTTCACCAGTCTGTTCGACCCCGTACACTAATAAGAGATATTAGACAAATAGTTCCTAAATATCTAAGTTCATCTTGAAACGGCACTTCAGCGAAAACACCGTTGGTTGTTAAATAGACGACACAGGGTAAAACACCGGTTGGCGATATTTTGACGACTAGATAGCAGAATGACTTATTCATCAGGCTGCAGAGTTACTATTTTGAAAACGACGTCTTAGGCGTCCTACTCTAGACATGTTTTACTTATGGCTCTTAAATGAAAAGTTGTTATTGGAAGTATATAGTTGAATAACAAACATCTGTAGTCAACTAAAGAGGAGACATCTTAATTTCAATACGTTAGCGAGAATCGTCGAATAAGAAGCATAATAATTTTCTTTTGTTGTCTCTCGAATGACAATTTAAAAGCGTCGTCAGTGCTGTGGAATTCTGTTATGAATTTCGGCTGTGTTATGAATTCCTATGAACTCCAAACGGGGCTGAATAAGCGATACAATGTTTTAGCAGTTCCGTGATGTCTAATATGTTTTCGCCGTCGCTGAACATGTATCATCGTACATCAAGTGAGAAAATCACTTGACATTGTAATGATTTACAGTCGATTGCTTATAACTGGTTGGAACGCATTCAGTAATACCTTCATAATCTATGGTTTCTGCTCACCTGTTCGGTGGTTCAACTCAGTTGTTTGATAACGGTTGCAATGAAACATGTGCGGTCGGTTATACATTGAGTTGTAGGGGAACGGATGAACCGAATGAAATGTGTTGCTGATGTAGTTTAGGAGGATAAACCGAAACGTACGTCTAACACTAGAGACATCATAGCGGACCTCTGAAAGCTTAAAATATGCTATCACATCTTTCATAGTTATCAATGGCGATTTAAACACAAAGATTGAGTTTGAAAACTCTTGAAAAACGTTGAGTTGGAACCCATGGACTAAACTAAAACAAGCAAACTGAGTGGCTGTGTGAATTTATCATGACATTCGACATTAACCAAAGCAACTCACAATTTTGATTGCCCCACTTCCAAGGTGGACGCGAGAGTTTTATTATAGAAGATGAGAGGATGAAGGATAAAGCTCCCGGCGTTGATCAATCCCTGACGGACGTACCATACATTCGCCTTCAATTTTTAGCTTCGTTTGAGATGTTTTAATGCCTCACTGGCATTCACAATGACTCGCGGTGGCCTACCGTTGTATCGATTAGTGCTGCTTATTCTTCCAGACAAGTCTGAGACCAGTCTGGTAGCAAGTTACCGACTCCGGAGTAATGGATGACTCGGTGAGCCATTTGCGCGAGATCGAACCATAGACCTCGTGTGCGACACAGAGCACTTCTAACCACCGTGCCACATGAGTTCATTATAGGAGATAACATAACAAAATAGACCACATCCAAGTAGATCGCAGTTTCTGTTTAAGTGATTATGCTGTTAATCCAAAGTACTACGCCGAACAAGCCATAGCTTCCTTTGCATAAAATTGCTCTTTCACAAAAGGGAGAAAAGCCACCATGTTTAAGTATGAAGCTCCAAAAATACTAAGAAGTGGAAAATGTTAAGACCAGCAGCCGAGTACTGGAAAGAGGCCGTCATAAGCAACCCCTGGAACGATTGCCGCCAGCATATTCAGCATCTTCATGTAAGTGCCGTGAGACCCTAATGTCCGAAAGTAACTAAGAGACGTTTGTTCTTAGAAACACTGGAACCGATGAGTTAGGTGGTTAGCATACGCTCCCGGAAAGAGTGAGATCTGGGTTTGAATCCCGGCTGGCGCAAACGTTTTGCACAGCACTCCACATATTGGGTATACTATTTGCAGTGATTTACTAAGTAATGAGTTAGTTTGCAGGAGTAAGTGCTCATGTGGTGGCTTTCTTATAGCTAACTTACGACGACAAACAACCAATAAAAAGGCGTGAATTTAAGAGCGCGAAATCCGTTTCAGGTTCTTTCGGATGAAGAGGGAACAAATGGAATATCGATCTCAATCGCTGGAGAAAAACTTCTCGTAGAATTGTTAGCAAATATTCGAAAGCCGAAACTTGCTGCTACAGCTCCACATCGCCAATTTTTCAAAAACCTTTTCAAAACGCTTTAGACTCACAATAAACCTATGTTACATAAAATCATGTGGTTGTTCCATCATCTCGCTTATATTTCGCTGGACAAAACTTTTTCTTTAGAGTTCTAGTACTCAAACTATAGCACAAGCTTCAAAGAAGTCAAAAATGTGTTTGCTTTTCGGGTAGCTTATTTGTTCTCTTGATCTTCTCTCGTCTTTTGATTTAAGCCTCAAACGTCGTCAGAGAGAGCTCTTTCTTTAGACTTTCAGTAATCATCTGATACGTAATCTTTCCTGATTCTAGCGGTGTGCTTACTTTCTGGAAATATGGTTCAGCAGGAAAAATAAGACCGAGTTTTACATTTTTGCAAAGATGTTTACAGGCTATTCGACAGGCCGAGGGGAGCGACAGTAGGTATGGCGGAGGTGGGGCGATATGGTACGACCGATATTTGTTATTTAAATGGGAATTTTCCCTCCACATGAAAGAGACTGTTGATAAAGCGACTGAGTAAGATACTACGGAAATTTCTCTGCGCATTGATATGCTATCCGGTTTCAGCGAATTACACAAGTGATGAAATTGAAGGCGAAAGCGAATGTGAAGCAAATTTTTGATCTGGATGCGACAACGTTAGAAAAGGGTGTTCTGTAAAACCGATACTGAGGGCCGTAGCTCCAAGTCTCAGCTTTCGAATGGTCATTAACACTGCTATGAAAAATTCTTCTCCAGCGAATGAGATAGGTCTTTCATTTTTTCTCTCCTAATCGGAGGGAACCCCGATCTCCATGTGAATAACGTCTGCTGAATATCTTTTCACGTGATTTTGCTACACTATTGCGCTGATCGGGATTGATTAGAAAGCTAAACGAGTACGAAAGTGGAACTTTCGTGCCATTTTACTCTTTCAAATCTGTCGGACTGATTATTTCCGACGAAATTCTGATGAGACACTTGTGCTCTATAGATTTTAAACTTTTCATGCAACGAACGGAAGAGGTGGATGTGGGAAAAAGGCTCAAACGATAGCAACCGTGGCTGATTGAGCAACTTGAAGATAGATCAAGAAATTTAGGTATATATACATTTAGAAATGAACAACGTTTTATAGAACACTCGACATTGGATTACAATATTTTGAAGGAATAAAAGAGGTATCTTTCGACATTGGATTACAATATTTGAAAGGAATAAAAAGAGGTATCTTCATATGATTATTTCTATATTTGATAAAAAACTACAAATGTCTTCAGCAAATTCGCCCATAAACACTATGACAAAAGGAAAATTGAAAACCTCAGAGAAAACCTTCATTTTTACGTCATAGTTAACTTTCGTTCGAGGTTTGCTCTTTTATTTCACACAATTTAGATAATTTGATTCATAGTATAACTGCCAACTAATAGTTTTATAGCTACTGTGCCACAAGGAGCCCTTTCCAAAAACGAAACTTCTATGGAAATCGTAGAGATTTGGACTGTCGATCATTCATAAAAATCTGGCAAAAATTCTTTGTTCAGGAAAAAATTCTTGAGTGGAAAGATCTTGATTCAACTCTCGTTTATTTGCTTCTCTTGTGTATACTCTTCAACCTATAAATCACTCATCGCAAAGATCAAGGTAGTACTGCGAAGCAACGATTGAAGCCAAAAGTAATTGTACTACACGTGGAGATGATAAGAATATTAGGGTTACGATCTAACGTGGATGTTCGATTTATGTCTTGATTGGTATGACTGTTCCGATTTGCAATAGAAAAACTATGTATTTGGGCAGGATTGAAATTTTGAGACTGCTTTGCATCAGCAAGATTGTTCACCCCAAACGAAGCAATTTTTGCAAATCAAGTTGACGAGAACATTTGATTACATTGGCTCACTATCTAGCTGGAATGTGCTACATTTTCTGTCACCAGCTATAACACAAGGGACCTCCCAAAAACTCACTAAACCTTCCATCCTCTAAAGACCGGAAAATTGTTGGTGGGCTTGTTCTGATACCAGTATATACCGCTCAGTCTACATAGAAACGCTCAAACACGGCTATCCCAGAGTGCCAGGGAGAATGAACTTGCACATTCAACAATAGTCATCAGGAAAACAAATGCAAAGTGTCATTCAACTCCCGGGAGCAGACGTAAAGGCGCGGAAATATCTTGTGCGACGTTTCGGTGGTAATTTCGAGGAAGAAACTGGACATAAGAAATGATGCGATCCTCACAGTAGATGTGAAACGAGCCATATATAAAGGAAAATGTCCTACTTCGGTTTTGGTTACCGCATAGATCTGTCCAAATATGATTAATTATCATTACTTCAAGCTCCTTCCAGCGCTTTACTCAATGATGTCGTCCAAAATTAGAATCATTAGTATATCTGGTCTTGCAGATTCACGATTTCTCGAGCTCGTTTAGAACTGCAAGTGACTATACCGTACGGAAAGCCTAATGTTTATTTCGTAGAAGGTTAGCTATGTTTTGCAAAACACTTACTTTTTCCAGTTTCACAATCTATCGCCCTATTAGCATCGTTAGCTTTTTGCGCGACAAGTCCTCTTATACATTATGTGCGTTTCGACACTTTCCCACCCAGTCCGGTCCCCAACATCGCCATCTCGGACGATCTATACAAATTCACATGCAGGTTCGGCCAGTGTTTGAAGATTTTTGACCTTTTCTACGAATGCCGCTGAAGAATAATGAGGTTGATTCTCATAAGAATACTATCCGTGTTTAGGACGTTCTCAGATAAGCCGAATAAAATAAGCTAAATGCTTACAACTATGGATTTTCCGGCCCTGAAGTGATGTGGTCGAACGGGATGCTGTTAAAGCAAAGACATGCAAGCATTGTCACGCTTTTTTTCCATTTTCAAGTCTTTGAGGGTGAAAAATTGATCGTATGTAGTTATTGCCTGAATTGCTGCCGTGGTTGATTCCGAGGTAGTTTTTGTATGAAGATCCTCGATATAAAACTTGTCTAGAACTAAGTTTACAACGATTTTGATCGGTTTCGAATGTTTCTTGTTCAAGAAAATCCAATTGATGCGTTTTGAGACTTCAAACTTAGTGCAATTTCCAGGACTGATTATCAGTCAACCGATGCACTGATCGAATAATACAGTGTTTTCATGTCAAGCACAACCAAGGTTGTTGAAAATAATGTCTCTTGAGTACAGTATAGATACAGCATCATAATTAGACCACTTTATTTAATTATATTCTACTGCGCTCAGTGACCATCATTATCAACAACCATAGATCGCTTAACGGGAAAATATGTTAAAACTGGGCTTCAATCAGCAGCGACATCAATCAGCGCTTGAGGACAATCATTAAAGTCAAGAAGTGACTAGGAGTTCATGAACGTGGAGCTATTCAAGGGCTAATGTTACATGACAACTCTCGATCACTCGTTGTACAGTTATAGCTGAAAAACTGAAATAAATTGCCGTACCAGCAGCAATTATATCGGACACTCGATAGTCAACTACCACTTTTTTCAAGCATCTGAGGATGAAACGAGATTCTTTTTATTTATTTTTATTTAACCGCTTTTAGCGGTGGTATAATGTTACAAATATATAGCCATTGATGTAGAGTGATGCGCAAAACTTTCGCGTCAGGCGGGACTAGAACCCGCGCCTCACTCTTCCCGGGAAGGCGTGCTCTATCAGTTACACTACTGACGCCCATTTTGCACATCGCTCTTTCTACTCTACAGCGTGCCTATCTGTCGTCAGTAGTGTAACGGAGAGAGCACGCATTCCCGGAAAGAGTGAGGTGCGGGTTCTAGTCCCGCCTGACGCGAAAGTTTTGCGCATCACTCTACATCAATGGGTATATATTTGTAACATTATACCATCGCTAAAAGCGGTTAAATATAAAGAATCCCGTTTTATGCTTAGATGCTACAAATATTGCAAACCGTTACACTACTAACGCGAAAGTTTTGCACATCACTCTACATCAATGGATATACATCTGAGGCTACTAATCTCCCAAATAAGTCATGTACTAATTTGGCCACCCTTAAGAGATGGAAGGCTTGATGAGGATATGGAGTGAGATCGAAAGACAGAACTTGTATGTATTGGAGCAAGACACCTATAAGTGCTACGCTAGCTCATATCGGTATGGATAACGAAACACCTAACAAATCACAGCTGTTTATAATTTGTAAAGGACGCCGTAGCCGAGTGGTTGTGATGCTTGTCGCTATGCACGTGGAGCCCGGGTCCACCGCCCATCTCTCTCTCTGGCAGCCAACAACAACGCCGCATGGAACAGCGCAGCCAGACTATCCACGAGATTGCAAGGAGATTCGCTCAACCAGTATTTTGCGCTGTTCAAAAAGAAGACAAAAAAGATGTGAATGCTAGAAACACTGAAATCTTCACAGTGAAAAAACACTGTGATGATGGATCAAATAAAGTGCTAAGAAGTACGGCGTATATACACGCCCACGTATATGTATATGTATATATATATATATATATATATATATATATAATATATATATATATATTAAAGCTCTGGCGTTGATCAATCCCTGAGGGATGCGCCATGCATTCGATTTCAATTTTTGACTTCGTTTGAGGTGATTGAATGCATATCTGGCCTTTACAATGACTCGCGGTGGCCTCCCGCTGAACGGAGTCAGCGCTGCCTATCCTCTCTAACAAGTCTGAGACCTGCCTGGTACCAATTTGCCTACCCTGGAGGGATGGATGGCTTGGTGAGCCATGAGCGCGAGATAGAACCATTGACCTCGTGTGCGACGCAGAGCACCTATAACCACTGCGCCACATGCGCTCTATATATATATATGTATATATATATATATACAAGCTACTGGTGTATATATAATCTGAATTCTCTAGTTTATCGCTTTTATAGTAATGTCATAATGTTACAGCCACACTATATTAAAGAATGATGAACGGTATGGGAAAAAGCACAAAATCTCCGAAAATTTTAGTGTTTTCCATTCACTTGACTGATAATAAATCATTACTTTACGTAAACTCTAGGAAAATAGTGTTTCTGACAGGTTATCTTTTGCGATTCAAGACAGTCATAGACTCACATTGAGCAACTTACTTTATCGTGATTGTTTGGAACATTTTAAGTTGTATCCTGGCCTAGAGTTAGATGAAAAGAACTACAGCAAAAGAACGCGGAATTCAATTCTAAAATTAAGATTATTTTTAGAAATTGAGAGTACACTTGCGAAGCGAAAGATCGATAGACTTCACATTCAACACATTTGCAGAAACAAGAGCTTTTATTCAAGGACGGACAAGGAATCATTTTGCCCTTTATGAACAGATTTGCATCCATTTTCCTTTGATGGCCAGTTCTTGAATACAAGTAATTTCTGTTGCAATTTTTCTAACCATGCGATACACATATTGAGAACTCTTACATTCTATACTTTTTGGCAGTGTATCTAATCCGCATTCACAGTGCGGTTTTTTCATTGTGCAGATCCCAGTGCTTCTAGCATTCAATTCCTTTATTAGTTTCCTTCTTGAACAACGTGGGATACTGGTTGAGTGCGCCTCCACGCAATCTCGAAGATATCCTAACTGTGGCGCTTCATAGAGCGTTCGTTGTTGACTGTCGGAGGGATGCAGGGGGTGCGGATCGGCCCTACGCGCGCCACGACGAACATCGTAACCACTCGGTCGCGGCGCTCTCATTCAAAAGCCGCATTCCGTAACAGAATTTTGAGAAAGAAATCCGCTTATCGGACACGTTTATTCAAAAACGAGAAAGCCTATTGCTGGTGGAAGAAATCTACGGTTAAGATGATTACCGACAAAGAGATATAGAGATGCCTCACGGTAACTTGACACAAAGTTTGGCACTTAGAAATATTTTCTGCTTGTCAGAGAATGGATCATAAATCAGCAATAAGACTTGTACGTGCGTAATGGAGACGTCATGATGCAGATGTCTACTTCATAGTAACTCACGTACACTGAACGTACGTTCGGCACTGTGTTTTTATGTTGCGAAATGTTTTCGTTTCTTTATGCGGTGCACTCAAAAGCACCAGTGTAGGCAAGCGGAGGAGAGTAAATGTGGTCGTCTAGATGCTAGACAAACATGGCTCTTATAGAACATTGTAAAAAAAAAACTAATTTTTTATCGTAGAGAATGTGCAAACACATGATAGCGTAATCCACATAACTTTGTTCTTCATAGTAAGACTAACACTACATACGCCCAGGCTCTGAAGAAGGCGTGTCGCCGAAACGTCAGCCGAATTTCTACAACTACTTTACCAACCTCGCGCCAGCTAATCAAGATAAGTTTTCTCGATTTTCATATAACTTTGTTCTAGTTCTCTTCTTTTTTTCGCGGACTTCTCTTCTAAAAATATGACGCTCTTGCAAATAATCATTGGAAAATGAAAAAAGTCAGCATAGCACATACCGTTGAGTACATGAATTCCAATTTTGTTCAGAAATGCCTGTTATTTCGTCTCCAATGGCTGTGATAAGTCATGATTATTGTGTGAAATTTGTAGATAGCGGATAAAGAATAAAAAGGCACGGTATTGATCAATTATCGAAGGATTTTCTAGGTCTTCCCTTTTTTTAACGTATGCAGGCATGAATAAACGCCTTTCGCCCTACACAAAGGCTAGCGGTGACGTACTGCATTAAATCAGTGATATAAATCTCCAGTCAAGTTAGGTATTAATTTGGCCACTCTGAAAAGATGGAAGGCTTGATGAGGTTAGTATTTAAGATTGATAGTATAAGTTGCATGTATTGTAGGACACCAATAACCATTGTGCTACGCGCACCTGGTTGATATATGCTGACACAGAACATAACGAAAAAAGTCTACCTGAAGTGCATAAGAAGCATCAAATAGTGACAGAAGTTTGGTTGGATGGTAGATATACCAATTAGACCGATGTACCAGAACTTAGCACTTAGTGCAGTGGGGCTTTTTCTAAGCACCAGATAGCACTTAGTTATCACTTAATGCAATCAAAATGCTCGCTTATGTACGATCAACGAGGAACCTTTCGTCGTTGTCACAAAGCATATTCTCAGAACTGCCTTGAATCTCTCATAGAAATAGTAACCGCGTGCGCTTGACTGATACAAAAAGATTTCCAGCCTTCTTTGCGAATGTCGTTGAACATAAGCCAAAGCTACTTGACTATGTAACTGAAGTACTATCAGATAACGAACAACCTAACAAATAACAGCTGTTGAAAGTTGGCTTTGAAGAAGCCGTGGCTTCAAAAATATCGGCATTTTTAGCTCAGTTTGAAAACCATACAGATCCTAACAAGTACTAGTTATCAAAGCACATTATCTGGTCAAAACTGTTACCTTGTCGCCACACCGTTTGCCCGGGAATGGCAGTCCAAAATTTCATGTTTGCGGAACAACCACGAGTGGATGGCCGGACACCCTTAGCACTTTGTGGACTGGGTTCAAACCTCTACAGGCGAGACGTGGGTTCAATTGCGGGTGGACATTCAACCATTTCAACACGAAGATGCACCGTATCGCAGGCGGGCTGAAGAATCGTTCACACTTCTGCATAAAATGAGACCGGCAACGCATAGCACCATGCGGCTCTGTTAGCTTGCAGAATGTTCATGCACCGCCAGCCTTAAGAAGAGCATTAAGATCGATCTCCAAAATGAGTGCATTGAGATGTGGATGCAGACAAGAACGTGTCGGCGCGTCCATTCTGTCCGTTTCCAACGATGTCCTGTGCAACGCAACGGTTGCGTCACATAGCAATATCGTAGGCAAAAGCTCCCAGCGTGCTGGGTGCTGGGGTTGGCATTTTGCTGGTTTAGCCATTGTGGTTCGCTGTAAATTGGCATCAGTCTAAGCCATGCCTTTCTTTGATCATTACCACGGTGAACAGTTGTCGGCCTTTCTGGACGAGAGCTGATTAGCCACCGTGTGGCTGGTTGATATTAACAGGATTGCAATTCCTAGTATTGGTATGCTCTTAGTTGTTCTTCTGAATGTAAACGTCAGACTTCTCAGTTCAGGGAAATTCCGGTGGGAGATGAACCACCCACTTTAACTTGCTGTCCATCACACATAAACACCTCTTTGCCACGACTGAAGTAGTAAGACTTTGGAAGGATTTTTTCATCTGTTCGGTAAAACCCTGTTCAAGACGTAAAAGATGCTTTTGAAAAGATATCTACCTATCAGACAATTGTCGATGAGTAAAGTTGTCTCTGTAGTACTTTTACACTAAATTTCACCACTGAACCATGCATTGACTAAGACAAGATGGCAAGTAACTGAAGAGATTTACACAGATGTAACTAGGTAGACATATATACTTTGGAGCGATTCGGCATTCACACAGTACGTGTTCATCAAGGTAGACCTCTTTATAGAAGATTACGTTCACGGACGACTTGATATCTGTGTGCTCAAAAATACATACATTGCAACTTTTCCTGAACTGTTAATGATAGCACGTTACATCGTCGCTTGTGTTAACAAAAATTTCTCATGTTCGCAGCTTCCAATATTTTAATGAAATTGCGAAATGGGTAAAGCATCTATCGTGGACATCATAATATTGACCATTCTATATTTCAATTCCGCCCATCGGGAAATCTTTAGCTATTCGTCCTTCAAATGTCAATGATATTCATACACTGATGTAAAGTGATGTGTAGAAACTTCGCACCAGGCAAAACTCGAACCCAAATCTCACTCTATCCGGGAGCGCGTACTCTAACCCGTTGCACTATTGTGCTCATTTTGCACACCACTTTTTCTATGCTACAGAGCATCTATCTTTCAGTCGCCAGCCGTCAACGGCCTGGCCCGCGTAGTCTGTCTCGACACCGCTAGAAGCGGTTAAATAAAAAGAATTCCGTTTGTCATTCACACAAACAATGAAAGAAGAGCGAAATCATCGAGTGCAAAGCGCTCTTATTCAGATCGAGTAGCACAGCTAATAATGACTGAGTATATCATGAAATAAGAAGATAGGCGTAAAACTGTTTTGATCCCTTCTTCCAACGCTCGCTTACAATTAACTGGGAGCTTCATTGCTCGATTAGCTCCAAGATTACAAGGAGAATAGTCTAGACCAGCATTTAATGAGTTTCATTAAAAAGAAAAAATTCTCCAGCAGCAGTCGAGGCAGCACTCAAAGTGTTTGAAGATCTGAGGAGGACCACGGCGAGTAAGATTTGAAGAAGGTACTGGATCAATACAGAAAACTGTGATAACGGATAAGGTGAAAAAGATATGAAAGTTAGCAGATGAGAAAAACTGCTATTTATCATGGAGAATGTATGATCACCTAGTAATATAACAATGGGACTGTAGAGAAAAATTTCTCTTATAGTACTCCAAGTTTCCAACCCCTCAAGCACTTCCATTAATTTGTAATTGAGCTCAAAAATCCATTAAAAGTTATCAAGAAGGTAGCATCGAACATTTGTGAAATTCAATTCCAGCACTAATTGACTGTAATTTTGCTTGCTATCGCTATGTTAGATGATGATTATCTTGTGAAATTGCTGGTAGAGTATATGGAATGAATGGTCTAGCTTTGATCGATCCCCGAGGTTGTATCACTCAAATCATTTCGTCGACCATCGCAGAAGTAGGTAAATGTTTGCTTGCCCAAAATAATGATTCTTGCTGGTCTACATATCATGTGTCAAGGCCTCCTTACTATCATCCATACAAGCCAGGTCCCGATTTCGCATGCGACGGTGGAGGGGAGGCTTGATGAACTTCAAGTGTGAGACTGAACCAGTACGCGTGATATCAGAAAAAACGGCAGCGTTTCAACCCCTCGGAGTGATTTGTTAGAGAATATAACAAAACGAGTCTACGTAAAATTCATGAAAAGCTCCAAATTCTAATAGCAGTTTGACTGGAGTTGTTTTGTCTTCTTCATATATAAGATAGCTCAAAAGCTTAGAGCTGCGTAGACAAGCACAGAAAATGCGTAGAAATGCTAAAAACGAAGCCGAAACACACTGAAAAATCAAAGTAGTGGACGGAGTTGCGGTAGAAAGGACAGTGTTATTGTCGGGTGTGGGATAAAATGGCCGATATCAGTCGGTTCGAGTTCATAGCACACGCTGCGAAAAATCAGACACTACCGCTAAGTGAAGACGACAGATACGTAAGAAATATGGTAAATGGAGTCCACGCGAATTTAAGCGCCATTTAGTGCAGCTACTACACAAAGATTGTATAAGAAATATAAGTAACTGATTGTTGTTTGCTACCTAATTCATAGCTAGCTCACTATTCTCTCGAAAACTATGTTCTGCCATACTTATTCTTAATTTTTATTTTTTTATGAATAATGTATTTGCTTGCCTTTTATACTGTGCTTGACGTCATTCCAAAGCTCGTAATTTGAAGATTCCAAATATGTGAACCATTTCATTCTCTACAACTGAATAAATTTTTTTCATACTCTTGAATCAGTACAGGGTCTTTATTGTATCTTCGATTGGTAAAGCGCTTTCCTGCCAAGGTATGCTAAGGAAACCCGAAATGATGGTAATCACTTGATGCAGCATTTGGGCAGTACGGTGAATGAAGTCAACGTTGCCACACCAGTTTTTCAATCTTTTGCAGTTTCAGACGTTAATATGTGGACGACTGTTGTCTTGACGCCGCTTCGATAAAGGTGTCGCAGTCGGTTTTGACGTGTTGGTGTCGCCTTCACGAAACTTTTTCAAGCACATTTGCGTAGTTCGTAGATCAGCCGCTTTGTGCTTAAGTGCTCCACATCAGTCTTGTGTCGCTTCGGTGACTGGATGATCCGATCTGAACGTTCAAGAGACCTTCACGACTAAAGGTTTAAAGTGTTTATTCTGAAATGAAAGAAAATCTCCGTACAGTTATAGAAACTAATGGATTACATACTTAGAATCTCAAAAGTAGAAACTATCGAATGGCATAAGATATGATGAAAGAATAACGAAAGATATTTATTCTAAGTGAATAAAATAGCAGAAAATACTGCAGAACTTTGTTTCCAACCTAATATTTGCCGCGAGCAAGCCATTTGGCTGAAATTATCACTGACAGAACAGAAACTTTAAAATCTATTGACGTACTAGCATTGTTGGTTTTTTTCGCATGACCAGTCGTCGCATATATTGTGCAATTCGCAACAGTTTATCTATTCAGCTCATTGTTTATCATCTATCACAGACAATACCATGGAGTTCCTATAAGAGTTCGGCTATTGTTAAGGTTCTTCACCTCTTTACAAATATATTGAACAGATACCAAGTCAATTCTCTTCAGAAACCTAGGCTGTTTGAAGTGCCCCAGATTAGCATCGAATGAAGTGAATAGATTGTACACATGTTTGAGGTCGATTTCCTGTTCGCATGTGGAGCGGTCAAAGTGGTTTCATACGCCTTTGTGGCGCTTGTTTTCTCGTTTTGAAATCTTTGAAAAAAAATTTCGTCATGAGTACCTGTTGCTTACATCGCTGCTGTGTGGTGACTCAAAGCTCAACTTTTGCTTATCACTTTGCGATGTAATACTTTTTTCTGATGCTAGATTTACAACGATTTCAATCGGAATAACATGCCTTTCAAAGTAAAAGAATTCAATCCATTTGTTCGGAGGCTTCAGATTCTTAAACGATTGAGGACGATCATCAAAGATGATTGCGACTCCAAGTTTCAAAACTACTGAAGCTAGTCAAAAACTACTGTTACACCTCGTTCTTTGATTAACATTGCAGAAGTAGAATTTTTTGTCTTACAAATACCATTCACATTGGACTCACGCCAACCAGCTGCTATTTTTCCACGTTTCTCAATCCTACTCGCTAACGAAATAACTCAAAACGATGCCACGAATTGCCTTTGGCAGCTCTGACGTTGTATATTCGTCGAGAGAAACGTAAAAATCCATACAGTGTGGAGCTTGCTAGCACTTTCTCCACAAGGCTTATCAACGTTTGCCACCACACCGGATAACCCTGAATGGCATTCCGAAAAATTTAAGTTTCTGGAGCAGCGCCATTTGACCTTCAATCAGTGCGACGATAAAGCGTATTAAGTGCAGGTCCATAATTTATAGTTTCGAATTCACATAAGGTTCGGTTACGGTCTGAGAATTTCTACCTTCGATACGAATGTCGAACTCTGATTGAGTCGATCATCATGAGAATTTTGATCGTGCATAGGGCGCTCTTGGACAAGCGTCGAATGAAGTGAGCTGATTGCATACTCGGATTGAAAAAACCGATCCTGAGTGATGTGAGGCTCAGTTCGCGCGAAGCGATCTCAGAGCAGTGCCTTGCACGCACTCGTTACACTTGTTTCTCTCGCTCTGAAATCTTTGAGAAAAAAAATTTCATTGCGTGTATTTGTTTCTCACATAACTGCTGTATGCTGACTTCAAAGCTCAATTTTATGACCATTTGCGATTGAAGCTTTTCTCTTATACTACGATTTACAACGATCTCATTCAAATGACATCATTTTAAGGTAGGAAATCAACCGATCTGTGCAAAGATTTCGAACATGGGCATGAATCAGGAGCAGCATCTGTCAAAGCTGTTCCCAAAACTACTCTTGTACGACAACATTCGATTACTCTTCGGACAATTGACATTGTAAAGTGTGGAATAGTCTTCGCTAGGAAATCCTACTCACCCGCAATCACATCACTACCTCCCCAGCCTAACTAACACTTGTCCAAGTGCCTAAGTGACCACCGGTTGTCACGATAACCAAGAAACGGGGATCCTGGTCCCTCTCCGGATAACCAGGATTGGCATTGCAAAAGTATCCGGTTGCGATAGGATCACAAAACAAAGGGCACGCACCTCGAGTACCTCTAGACACAAGATGGTTGCCAACGGTACTTGCTTTCCAGAATCTGCCGCCAAGATGATGCAACCTATCTCACACGGGTCGCCGACATTGTCGTCACCGATGATCTCTGATGGGTGTATGTCCAAGTGCTTATTTAATATATTTACTATATCGATGTATTGAAGCGCGAGTGGTGCAGTGGTTAGAGTTGCTCTGTGTCACATACAAAGTCGATGGTTCGATCTCGCGCTCATGGTTCACCAAACCTTTCATCCCTCTAAGGTCGGTGAATTGGTACCAGACTAGTCTTCAGATTTGTCTGTGAGGATGAACAGCACTCAGTCGATACAGCGGGAGGTTCCGCGCGTGTCATTGTGAAGGCCAGATATGCTTTCAATCACCTCAAACAAAGTTAAAACTGAAGACGAATACATACCGCATCCATCAGGATTGATCAGCGCCAAGGGCTTTTTCTTTTATCAATGTATTAGTATATTATATCAAATCCATACAAAACACATTATAATTGATGTTTTCAGATGAGAAATGGTTATGAGAAAGGAAAAATCTAGTCAGTATCGAAGTCGCCACTGATTACTCTTCGATATTATCAACGAAGAATTTTCATGAGTCTTTATGAGATGTTGTCGAAGCGTAGAGGCGTTTGTTGCATAAATTTAGATTGTAATTGATGAAATAAGTGCTCTTTTCTACAGCGAACTCTAAATTAGTAAAAGATACAAGCATAGATTTCATGTAAGTTTTGAAGTGATCTATTACAAAATTTCAGAGCATAAGTTGTTCCGAACCATTATCAATCACAGCACCAGCGGAGAAGAACTATCGGTTCAACAGTATTACTTTGAATTTTTTTACATCACAGATCATCACATGAAATTGGCGGATATAAAATATAGAAGTGGACTTAATCTAAATTGCAGGACATTTTCAAGCGTTGAGACAAATGTGCTCTTATGATTGGGAATGCTAGCCTGTTGCTCTGATAACTGGATTTCAGGCTACGGTGAATTCTATTTAGCCGAACTATCACTGTTTGAGAGTTATGCCATCCACGGTGTCATTAGTAGATCATCGTCCTTCAACACAGGTCGTTTTGAACATCTGGACGGTAATCCGCCCGCTCAAAGTTGGTCTAGCAGAATGCACAGTAGATGACTATAAAGGTTTGTAAATGTCATCAAAGAATAAGTCAATGCGTTTTGCCGCAGAAAACGAGCTCTAATTACTGGAATTTCAGGCCACGATAACTAGAAGTCTATGATCGCAGCCATTCTGTGAGAGTAATGGAGCAATCAACTACTACCTCTGAGCATTAGGAAGTATTCAGGCGATACAGAAGCATAGACTAACCGTCCAAGGAATTTGGAGCCGAAAATAATTAAGTACGATAATTGGTGAGCGCATAGGATGAAGACACAACGCCCAAGGAGCCATTCAGGGCGGTCGGGACGTAACGAAGCACAATTGTACGACAATATTGTCCGATCTTCAATAAAGCCAACGTACTATATACCCTTTTACACAGCAGCATCCTATCTCAAGCGAGTTTATATTCACTGTATAACATGTGTAATTTTGTGGAGCTCCTCATTATTCTCATACATTGATATGCTCCGAAGTCATGTTCATCGGCAAAAAGACACGCATATCGCGTGCATGTATAGACAAATATGACAGGTGTATGTACACATGCTACAGCACGCAACATAATACATCGAATGGTTATTGTATATTCTGGATAGTATCAAAAACAGATTTGTATACTCACCATGAATTGCAAAGTATCTTTATCCCTTTGTAACGCTGTAAAATCCAAAATAAAATTATGTTACACACTCGAATTTTCGCCTTCATTTCTATCACTCTATAAATCGCTGGAAGCACGTAAAGCATATCAGCGCGTAGAGAATGTTTCACATTACCAGAATCATACGTTTTTATCTAAAGTTTTTGTCTGATGCAATGTGGATGTGTTCAGCAGACAGCAGACTCTCGTAGTGAGACAATCTCGTCCATAGAAAATACTTGACCATTTGCAATGTGGTACTTTTCTTGTCATCGTCAATAGAAGAGTACACAGGACTAAGAGTGCATTGAAGATGACGGCAAAGAGTAGATGCCATCGAAAAAATTCGCCTTATACATCACCCATCAGCGGTCGATTGATTTTCTTTCCTAATTCTGCTTCTGCTTGTGAATAAATCATCGTCCAGCACACTTTCAATTGAATATAAATATACATCACAAAAATCCTTGCTTACCAAAAAGGACAAGAGTATCTCTTCAAACGACATTAATCTTTGGGACACGAATTGACTGAAAATCTCTCTTGGATTAGGATTGCACAAGTGTTCAAAGGCAACATCATTTGGGGGCAAAGGGGGTTTACTTTCGAGTGTATCTATTTGTTAATGCAGAACGCGTATGATGTGGTAATTAGAGGTGCTCTGGAACACGCACACGTGATCGTCATAACGATTCGACTAGCTAACTTTCACTAAAGTTCGGTGTGGACAAGTAGTTATATCTAATCTTCTTTCTTAGCTGACAGGAGACTGGTGCTTATCTCCTTGTCCTTTTCAAAGCCCTCAAAGCAGGAGCTTTTTTTCTGGGGTTGACTTACCCTTCAGAAAAAAAAGCTGGTTGACGTTTCGACGGCTTTGTTTTTATTCAGGTCTAGACGTACTCTGCCATGCCATATTTGGTTATTTCAATTACGTTTTGTTAGAAAAAATAAAAGAATTTTGTTCAAAAACAATTTAAATATCTACCTATTAAGACGACTCCCCATTTATCTGCCTTCATGAGACAGCTCACTGAGGTTTTGTCGTAGTTAACCCCCAAACGGACGGCTGTGGAAATCGATGCGTGTAGAAAGAACTGAGCAGTTTTCGTTGTTTCGATTCAAGCTTTTTCCTCGTTTGGCAAAAATTTCAGAATTCTTGTATACTTTGATAGAACCAGATTTCCTCTACGTCGCTCATATGCTTCTGGTTTACTTGAACGTGTCTTCTGTAGAGAAAAAACGCTCGTTTGTTATGCAGTTGTACTGAATTTGGCATTCAAGCAATCGTATTGCATTGTGCAAAGGGAATCACAAGAGAATATCTTTAGTTTTGCTCTTCCCTAACCTTATACAGGACCTAAGAGTTATGATAAAAATAAAAATTGGAGAATAGCTACTAATTTATCAAAAATTAATATGCATGCTTTATTCTATACGTAATCATCGAAAACTCTCCACTATAACCAAATTTCTATTAACTGCTCGTTTATTTGATTATTCGAGTTGACGTGCACGAGAAGAGGTTGAGTCTAGCATATCGACATTATGCACACTATTGGTCAGAAATATGTGTCTCCAGAGAAGTATTCTCGGTACTTCTCCCCTATCCTCACCCGTATTCAAAAAAGGTTTTTTTTATTACTTCTCGAGTGTTTCTGTAATTATTCGACAGCTTGAAATCGAGAATCTGACGATTGCACTTATATTTTTGAATGGTTTTTATGTTATGCTGTAAAGGTGAAGTAAAAATTTCGGTACTTATATGTTAGATGACGACAAATTTTTAAGCCGATCTCTTTCGATGGATAGGATCTTTTCATGGAAGTTTTAGTAATAATTAGAAAGCTGAAATCTCTGCCTACAAGAAGGTGTTGCCGGTTTTTCTAAGCATCCATTAATGACGCTGTAGCATCTAGAACAAGATTTCTTCTTACTCGCTTTTCGCCTTCATTTTTATCACGCGTATAAATCGCTGGAAGCAGGAAAAGCATATAGCGTGTAGACAATTGTCCGTAACATCGAATTCTACGTTTTTAATCAGAAATTTATGTCGACCTGAAGCAAAAACCCCAACTGAATGACAGTATTTCAAACGCAATCGGTCGTTCCGCCCCTGCTCCGTTACCGCTCTGTGATTCGGCCGGTTAGTATGGTCGCCGAATAGGTCCTTAGCTGATAAATATGTGAAGGAAGCCACAGCGGCGCATTTCTAGTAAGATAATCGCTTGATCTATTGCGTAACTCGACAGTGATCTACCGCACTATGTGTTAAATGGCGGCAAATATTGTTATTTTATTGAGGATTTTTTCACCGTATCGGCAGAAACTTTAATAAAAGCGCATGATTTTGATATAACGGAAATTCTGTACGCGATGATATGCTTTTCGTCTCTCCCAACGATTCATGCCCGTGGTAAAAATGAAGGCGAAATGCGAATAGGAAAAAAAATTTTTTTCTGGATGCTACAGCGTACAAAATGGTGTTACAAAGATCCGGCAACATATAGTTGCAGCCAGGGATTTCAGTTTATGAATGACTACAGACACCTCTAGGAAAAGTTCCTGTGCAGCGAATGAGCTTGGCTCAAAAACTTGTCGCCGATTAACATATAAGTACCAAATTTTCTTTCACATTAGAGCATCTTTCGCTGGACAGAGGTTTTCATTTATAGTTTCAATAACCATTCTAGCACAAATCTCATCGATCTCAATAATAAACTTAGTTTTTTGAGAAGGACATTTTAATACGTTGTTACATGTAATAGATTATTGAGTTTCACACTTGGCACCGTGTTGACCGTGCAGCGCAATTTACATGTGGCGTGGGGTGCGCGCCGAGTGTAAAGCTCGAATTCTTTAGCTGTAACGACGCACTAAGAAGTTTTCTCCTCAAAAACCAAGCATATCCTTGAAATTTTCAAGACATGCGCTATCGAATGGGTGTGAAAGCCTGAGAGAAAACCGTGTCTAGCGAAAAATACTCAGATGTGCAACAAGCTTTATTCTTGTTGCTACAGCTCACAAAGAGAATTTTTTTCAAAAGACAAGCACACCATTGAAATCTTCGAGATTTGTGCTATCGACTGGTTATTGAACGGACGACAACCTAATGCCAATGTTGCAATATGAAGTGCACATAAAAGTGAGATTATTACGCGTTAGATTATTACGCGCATTACGCATATGAAAGGCGATCTTATTTTCAGTGTTACAGCGCAATAATGTGATTTCTTTGAAAATCAAAAGCGCTATTAAATTTGCCGAGATTTGTGTTATTGAAGAATTGTTGATTTTTTGAGGAAAAGCTTTGCTCATCGAGAGATGCATGAGCGCTGAATAACATTTCTTTTCACTGTTATACTGTAATATAAAGGACCTCTCGAAAAATAAAATACACTTTTCAAATTTCGAGATTTAAGCTATCGAATACCTACCAAAATGTCTGGAAAGAACGAAAAATACGTTTTTTTTGAATATGGGTGCTGATAGAGAAGTACTGTATTATATGCAATGGTAAACGCGCGCTCTCCCTACACTTGCTAGAGCTACGTATTAGAAACATTTCCACTTAGACCTCTATTAGAAATGTTTAGTTGTAGAAGATGTGTTTTCAAGCTACGTTTGCGCAAGACAGACGGATACCAATGCACAATAGAGGTTGAAAATTTTTTACTTTTCTACAACGAGTGGAATTACCGCTAGAAAAATGGAGGACTTCATGAGAATCAATCACTCTTCTTAGCAAAACCCTTTGTTAAAATTTCATTCGTGATATCCCATTCTTTATCTAGCGACAGGATACCTCCCATTTATCAACTTCACCTGTATTTGCCTACAAACCACCTATGACGTCCAAGCGGCGGGGTAGCATTTTAGAAGTGAAAATGTGTTCTTCTTTTCGCTCTCACAGCGTTCTATGATAACCTTTCAAAAACCTTCTACATTGTTGAAGTCCTCGAGATTTGGGCTATCTATAACTATGAAACTTCAGAAGAGCCATATCAAGCCCAGCGAACAATGAAAAAATTGAGTGTGAAACATAATTTTATTTTTGCTATAACGTCGTAAAAAGACTTCTAGAAATTGAATAAGTCGCTGAAATCGCAGAGCTTTAAGCTTGGAATGATTACGAAATATCTAGGAGAAAGCATTTGTGCAGCGACAAAAGCCCTCAAACATCGTGTACCTCAGCTGGTACACGTCGTCCCTTATAAGTTAATCTACTATCGTAGAATACAGAAAAGTCACGATTGCGAATCAATGATTTTGATTTGTAGCCTTTAGGAATCGCCTTCATTTCCTCCGCGGCAAGCCTGGCATCCTCCAATGACCATGTGGTAATTTTCTAATGAATTTTATCAGCATAAAAGGAGGTTTGATCGTCAGTAAATGCAAAATATGATAAAAGAAACCTAGTTAGTAAAAGTTCTGAATGAAACATTTCAAAACAATCACAAAACAATGAATATCTGCCAGAAGTGATTCTACATATTGCAATGCCATGCCACTTTATTGATAATTCGATGCATTTTCTATATCCACTATATCTAATCATGATATCTATATTAATCTAATAATCACTTATATCGAATTTAAACAATTCCAATGCTTCTTCCACAACGCCACATTTTTGAGGGCGATAACCAGAACGCTTACGAAAAAGTTGCATAGAAAACCGTTACAGATAATTTCGTACTTTCCTAATTATATTTGATCTTTATTTTTCTAAAGAATTTCAGCACTTTACCTGGTCCGTCTCACAGTTTTTTTTTACTGTGCACATTCGTTTTTCGTTTTCGTCTTCCTCTTGAATGTCGTAAAATACTCAGCGAGCACGTCGACTTGCCATTTTATGAAAAAAGGACTGACTGTGGCGTTCATGGGGTGCTTGTTGTTGACTGTTGGAGGTGTTGGAGTGGGGATAAGGTATTAGGTTGGCAAAAGTAGTTGTGCTTTCAGACCGCAACTCACTCATTTGACAGAGATATAATGATACACCAAATGATGTACTGATCCATCTTCATAGCGTTTCTTCTATGGCGTGGAGTCCAGTGCTTCTAGCATTCAGTTTGTTTTTCGCTTTCTTCTTGAACGTCGTAAAATACTCATTGAGCACTTTGACATGCATTTCCTGCTTATGAATCAATGTCGGGCTACTAATTTCATTCCGGGTAATGGGAGGTGAATAGGTAGTTATATTCCTGAGATATTCCCATGAACTTGCAGTAACCGAAGGTGTGTGAAACAAACATAAGCTTTGAATTATTCGCAGGCTTTGAGGACCTTTTTCCTCTGCTTAGTAATATGCGCAAGCACACTGCGAAGCATATGTGCATAAAAGGATAAAGGATAAAGCTCTGACGTTGATCAATCCCTAAGGGATGCGCCATGCATTCGATTTCAATTTTTGACTTCGTTTGAGGTGATTGAATGCATATCTGGCCTTTACAATGACTCGCGGTGGCCTCCCGCTGAACCGAGTCAGTGCTGCCTATCCTCCTTAACAAGTCTGAGACCTGCCTGGTACCAATTTGCCGACCCTGGAGGGATGGATGGCTTGGTGAGCCATGAGCGCGAGATAGAACCATTGACCTCGTGTGCGACGCAGAGCACCTATAACCACTGCGCCACATGCGCTCTGCATATGTGCATACATTGAGATATATTCACACCACGTGCATACACTGAAATATGTCAACATGCTCCGTTACCAGCTGACGGTGGGCGAACACATTCGCAGAGAAAGCCATTTTGTGCAGATTTTGATGTAGTATATATAAATAAATAAATATAATATATATATATATATATATGTATGGAGTAACTCTAGCTTTTCTTAGCCAATGTCTCCATGGGCAAGATAATTAGTAAGAAAATATTGGGTGATAATCAACCTATACTAGTCAGTGCATTCATGGCATCTAATCAAAAAGTAACACTCACGATCAACTGTAAGTGTGAGTTTTCTACTGCACTTGACGCCTGTTGCAGATCATTCGCAGTTTGGTTCAAATTAGCCTATAAGCTTTTCTTGGAAATACTGTTCAAGCCAAAACTCACTCATTATGAAGAATTTGGTAGTGCGGTGGAACAGCGAATGAAGTTGAAAGTACTTTATTATATTCCGAGTTGATAAGAATATTACTTTTAGCGGTCTTACGTAGATGTTAGATTTATGTCTCGATTGGTATGATTGTTCCGATTTTTGATAGGAAAACTATATAGTTGGACAGAAATGAAATTTTGAGATTGCTTTGCACCAGCTAAATTGCTTACTACAAATGAGGCAGTGTTTGCAACTAAATTAACAATAATATTTGACTACCTCACTCAGTGAATAGCTAGAATGTGCTTCATATTTTATCGTTAGCTGCAACACATGGTCCGCCGAGACTCACCGAGCCTTTCGTTCTTTTGAAGCCGAAAAATTGGTGGTGGAGCCTGTTCTGATATCAGTGCACACCTCCAGCCTACATAGAACGTTTAAACACGACTATCGCAGAGTACCCAGGAGAATGGACATACACATTTACAGTAGTCATCAGAAAAACAAAAAAACTCATTCATTTGTCGTGACAGGCGTAAAAGCTCGCTGATTTTTTTTTGTGATGCTCTTGGGCCGTAAATGTGAGGAAGAAACTGAGCATAAGAAATGCTGAAATGCTCATAGTAGATGAGAAGCGAGCCATATACGAAGGAAAAGTACATATTTCGGTTTTAATCGTCGTATAGTAGATTTGCCAAAATGTGATTAATCTTCAGTACCTCAAGCTCGTTTTGAGCGTTTTATTCCATGATGTCGTTCAAAATTGTAATCATGGGTACATCTGGTCTTGAAGAACCACAATTTCTCAAGCACGTTCAGAAGTGCAAGCGACTACACCGTATGGATATCTTACTGTTTAATTCATAGAAGCCTAGCCAGTTATTTGAAACACAAACTTTCTACTTTCACCATCTATCGCCATACTAGCATTGTTAGTTTTTTTTCTTTGTGTGACTGGTCGTCTTATAAACTGTGCGCCTTTCGACACTTTTCCCATCCAGTCCGTTCCTCTGCATCACCATCTTGTGAGTTGGATTCAGAATCGCATATAGGTTCGGCTGACGCTTGAAATTTTTGACTTTTTCTGCGAATGTCGCCAAAAAATAATCGAATCGATTCTCACACCAATCCAACCCGTTTCAGGGCGCACCAGGTAAGCCGAATAAAGTGAGCTAAGTGCATACAGCTTTGGACTTTCACACCCTGAATTGCTACGATCGCACTGGATGCCGCCAAAGCAAAGACTTCACGTACTGGCGTCGTTTATTTTTCCCTTTAAAATGTCTGAGCAAAAAAATTTGATTGCATGTGCTTATTGCTTAGATTGCTGTTGTGGTTGACTTCAACTCATTTTTGCTTGACTATCTTCGGCGTAAAAGTTCTCTATAATAAACTTACAACGAATTTATAGGTTTCAAATGCTTTTTCTTCAAGGAAATCCATTCGATACGTTTTGAGACTTCAAACTTGAAGCAAATTGCAGGACCGGTTAACGATAAATCGATGTATTGATCGAATAATTCAGTGTTTTCCATGTCAAGCAGATCTACAGTTGCAGAAATAATGTCTATTCAGTACAGTAGTGATCTAGTAGAATAAAACTAGATCACTTTTATTGTATTATATTACTATTCTACTCACTTACCATTATTGTTGACAACCATAGATCGCTTAACAAGAGAAACACGTCAAAATCGGACATGAATCAGCACTAAGATCCAACAGCGCTTGAGGTCGATCATTGAAGTCGGTAATCAACTATGAGTTCATGAACCGGGAGCTTTTCAAAGACCAATGCTACACGACAACACTGGATCACTCATTGTACAGTTAACATTGAAAAATTGGAATGAATTTCAGGAAAAAGCAATTATATCGCACACTCTGTTAACCAACTACCATTTTTTTCAAGCATCTGAGGATACTAATCTCCCAAATAAGTCAGGTGCTGATTTGGCCACTCTAAAGAGATGGAACGCTTGGTGAGGATAGGGAGTGAAATCCAAAGACAGAACTTGTATGTATTGCAGCATGACACCTCTAACTACTACGCTACACTCACCTCGGTGTATGCTGGGAGAGAATATGACGAAAAGAGTTTGCGTAAAGTGCATAAGAGGCACCAAATAATGACAGTAGTTTGGATGGATGGTAGATATACCAATTAGACGGATGTACCAAAATGTAGCGCTCAGTGCACTGGAGTATCTTTTTCTGAGTCACTAGATGGCACGGAATTATCACTTAATGCAATCGAAGTGCTCGCCTTCGAGGGATCAATAACGAGGAACATTCCATCGTTGTTACGAAGCAAATTCCCAGAACTGGCTTGAATCTCCTATAGAAGTAGTAACGGCGTAGGCTCGCCTGATACAAGAAGATTTCCTGCCTTTTTGGCGAAGGTCGTTGGACATAGGTTAGACCACCTTGGCCAACTACCTAAAATACCATCAGATAACGAAATAAATGACAAACAACAACTGATAAAAATTTTTCTTGAAGGACCCTCGCTTTGGAAACATCGTTATTTTGATGTCATTTTGAAAATTACATAGATCTCAAGGATTCGCTAATAAAACTGCACTGCCTACTCAAATTGTCACCTTGTCGCCACTCTCGGATACTCCGGAATGGCGCTTCAAAAAGTTTAGGCTTGCGGTACAACCACGAGCAGAAGACCGATCACCCTCATCGCCCTGTGGCGCTAGGTTCAAGCCGGTAAGGTGAAACACGAGTTCAATTCACAGGTGAATATTCAGTCTCCTGTCACCCAAACGATGCAGCGTATCGCAGACGAGTTTGAAAATCACTTACACTGTTGCACAAAATGAGACCCGCAACGCGGAGCACCACGCGACTGGGTTGGTTTGCAGAATGTTTATGCACCGCCGGCCTCAAGAACAGCATTAAGATCGGTCTCCGAAATGAGTCGCTACTCATAAAAACCTCGTTGCCGACGAGAAAGTTGTAAGAATCTGGAAGAACTGATTCAGTTCGGTATAAAATCCTGTTCAAGGCGTAAAAGATGCTGCTGAAATGAAATCTACCATTCAGACGATTGTTAATGAGGAGTTCGAGTAAAGTTATCTCTGTAGTACATTCACATTGAATTTCAACACTCAGAGCCACGTATTGACCAAGACAAGATGACAAGTAATTGAAAAGATCCACACAGTTGCAACTAGGTAAACATATATACTTTGGAGCGATTCGGCGTTCACACAGTATGTGTTTATCAAGGTAGACCACTTTTTAGAAGAAGTTACTAACCCTTATTACGTTCACAAACCACTTGATATCTGTGTGCCCAAAAACACATACATTGCAACTGCTCCTGAACTCTTAATGATAGCACGTTATATCGTTGTTTGTATTCACAAAAATATCTCTTGTTCGCAGCCTCCACTATTTTAATGAAGTTGCGAAATGGGCAAAGCATCTATCGTGGACATCATAATAATGACCATTCTATCTTTCCATTCCTCCCCTCGGAAAATCTTGAGCAATTTGCCCTTCAAATGCCAGTGATATTCACGCAAACAGTTGTACGAAGAGCGAAATCACCGACTGCAAAGTGCTCTTGTTCAAATCGAGTAGCGCTGTGAATAATGACCGAATAATGACAGTAGAAAGGTCGATGCCAGGAGTATCCCGTATTTCGCAAATGAGAGAAAGGATCCGAAGTTCCGACCTATGTCAACGTCCAAGCGCTCTAAAGGAAGACCACTGACCCGTTGGTCCGATTTCTTCACGAAAGCGATGGAAGAAAGATATGATGCTCAGCGAATCTCCAGAGCGAGGAGGACCCACTGGGCTACTCTTGCACGCGATAAGGAAAAATGGAAAGTTGCTGGTACCCGCTCGAGTCACTCGACGATCAACGGGACGACAGGTGATACAGGTGATATCAAGAAACAAGACTATAGACATAGCGCTGGTTTAATTGCTTCTCCAAACGCTTCCTTACAGTCAGTAGAAAACTTCTTAGCTCGGTTAGCTCCAAGATTACAAAGAGAATAGTATGGACGAGCATTTCATGAGATCCATAAAGAAGACGAAATCCTCCAACAGCAGTCCAGGCAACACTCGAAGTGTCTGAAGACCTGAGGGGATGAGTGCGAGTAAACGATTCGAATGGAGGTACTGGGATTTACAAAGGAATTTAAAAGTTATCAAATAAAAAAAAATTCCTATTTATCACTGGGAACAAGGGATCACATAATAGTATGACAATGGGAGTGTAGAGGAGAATTTCTCCACAAGCACTCCAAGTATTCAACCTCTCAAACACCTTCATTGAATTCGTAATCAAGCACGGAAAGCCATCAAGAGTCATCGAAAAGGTGGCTTCGCGCGTTTTATGGAGTCCATTCATATTCGCTAATGACTATAATTTCACTTCCTATCCCTAGATAGTGGTTAATGTGTGGAATTTGCTGGTAGACGATATAGGACGAAAGGTTTAGCTCTGATCACTCCTCAAGGAGTATCAAGCAAACCATTTTGTCAGCCATCGCAGAAGGAAGTGGATGTCTGCCAGCTGAATATAATTCACCTCGCTGGACTAGCAATTATGTAGGAGAGCAGGCTTGGTGAACTTCAGGTGTAAGACTAAATCTTGAATGTGCGCGCATATCAACAATATGCGTATATATCAAGTAAAAACGACAAGAATATAACGAAACGAATCTACGTAAAGTGCATAAAAGGCTCTAAAATCTTGACTGGAGTTATTTTCTCTTTTTCATGCATAGAAATAGTCCGAAAAACAAGAGTTGCTTAGAGCAGCACAGAAAATTCATAGAAACGCTAAAATTGCAGCTGAAATAGATTAAAAAAGTAAAGTAGTAGGCGGAGGTGCAACAGAAAGGACAGTGTTATTGTTTGGGGTGTAGGGCAAAATGGCTGGTATCAGCGCCATTTAGGGTATCCACTACAAGAAGGTAAAAAAAAATATAAGCAACTTGTTGTTGTATGGGTACGTAATTCATAGCCAGCTAACTATGAGGCTGGAAACTAGGCTCTGTCGTAGTTTTTTGCCATTTTTATTCATTCACAATTAAATCATTTCTTAATTTTTTCTATCGGGCTTGACGACATTCGAAAGCTCGTATTCTCAAAATTCCAAATATGTAAGCCATTTTATTTTCTGGAACTGCATAAAATTCCTTTATTCTCTAGAATCAATACAGCAGCGTTATTACGTCGTCGAATTTGGCGGAGAACATTTAATTTTGGTCTGCCTCTTTCGCCTAAATCTTCCACCCCGCATGCATTACATGTTAGTAAATAAATTGTTCCCGATCTCATACAATCCCCCTCTTTTCCGTTAAGGCAGATCATACAGTTTTTGGTGTTGCACAATCGACATAAAGTCTATTGCGGATCAGCTGATGGCGTAGAGTGGGAGATGGGGCTTCCAATAAGTACCACGGAACTTTCAAGACCGCATCTTTTTAAGCACGTTTTAACCGCGCTACTAATTTCGTTTGATATAAATGGTAATTTGAAGGGGACTCTATTCGTGCAGAGTATTACTCTTTTAGGACCTAATTCCAATTTTTGAATATTCCCTAGTGGCAAATGTTATGTAGCCTTTGGAAAAGGCGATTTTTCGTGCCAAGTCTAATGATTCGTTCCTTTCCTCTTCTCCTGTGCACACACTTTTAGCCATTCGAAACATGTTTTTAATTAGCTATTTTTTCATGTGTGAAGGATGAGAAGAAAGGTATTGACCAAAATGTTTTTGTTACTTGGTTTTCGATACCATTTTGTACTATAGCCACTATCCAAAAGCTTTACTTGGGTGTTTAAGAATGGAAGCCAGCCCCCGTTTGGACGTTCTCGCGTAAATTTTATATGCTCTGACTGTCCTTTCAAGACTTCAAAACATTTGTTTATTTCCTCTTGTGTGGAACGGACAATGAAACAATCATCTATATACCGGCAGTAGAGCAATGGGCGGTGAACGAGAACTGGAGCTTCCACCTTATACATAAATGGCAAGACCAGGTGCTAAGCGTTGACCCATTGCTAGCCCCCTGAGTTGTGTGAAGTATTTTCCCGGCCACCGAAAGATTGAACAACTAAGAAATTGTTTTAGGAGGGTCATTAGTTGTTGAATTGTGAAGCCATACATGTTTACTTATTGTTCATTTTCAGTTAAAAGTTCGAAAATGGCTTGCATTGCAGTCATTTGGTACGTTTGTATAGAGTGAGGTAACATCAAATCACTCCATTACGTGCGAGTTGTTTGGTTTCGCGCAACGTAGGTGATTAGGAACATTTGGGTATTGGGTAGATGGGTTGGTACGAATTTGAGCACCTGAGTGAAAATAAGGTTTAGAAACCATCTTATTCTATCCGTAGGTCCGCCTATGCAACTGATGATAGGCCTAACCTTGTACGTTGATGGATCGGTTGACACTAGATCATCAATAGATGTAAGCTTGTGTTTTTATGAGAAGGTATAGGACTGGACAAATAGGATTATTGTTCTTGAGTTCAGAAATAACTGAAGTTTAAAAACCCGCTGCACTTGCCGTGTTGACCCATTGTTTGTTTAGATTTTTACACTGGAGTTTATATTCCTTCTTAGAGGATGAGCGATAGAGGGAGACATCTTGAAGATGTTTCTCTGTTATTTCGACATCCAGCTAATTTGGAATTACTGCAAATTCCCCACCTTTATCACTTACGGATAGACGGATAGTTTTTGATCTTACGAGCTCCTTGATTTGGAACAAATCTTGTTTTTGTTTGTGTGTTGTGAATTGTTGCAATATGTACCAGCAAGATATGCTCGACTTGTTAAGGACGTATTGTCATTAAGAGAAAAAATTGTCTTAATGCGACAAAAGGTTTACTTTCTTCACCGCTGCTTGAAATACAAACTTATTCCCAATTTTATATATTTGTTTTGAAGTCCTAAACGGACAGTCAAAGCATATAAAATTTACGCGAGGAAGTCCAAACGGGAGCTGGCTTCCATTCTTAAACATCCAAGTAAAGCTTTTGGATGGTGGCTATAGTACAAAATGGTATCGACCAAGTAACAAAAACATTTTCGCCAATCACCTTTCCTCTCATCCTTCTCCCATGAAAAAATCGCTGATTAAAAACATGTTTCGAACGGCTAAAGTGTGTGCACAGGAGAAGAGGAAAGGAACGAATCATTAGACTTGGCACGAAAAATCGCCATTTCCAACTGCTACATAACATTTGCCACTAGGGAGTACTCAAAAAGTGGAATTAGGTCCCAAAAGAGCAATACTCCGCACCTGAATAGAATTCCCTTCAAATTGCCATTTATATCAAACAAAATTAGTAGCGCGGTTAAAAGGTGCCTAAAAAGATGCGGTCTTGAAAATTCCGTGGTAGTTATCGAAACCCCACCTCCCACCCTACGCCATCAGCTGATCCGCAATAGACTCTATGATCGATTATGCAACACCAACAACTGTATAATCTGCCCTAACAGAAGAGAGGGGGATTGTATAAGATCGGGCACAATTTATTTACTAACATGTAAAACATGCGGGGAAGATTATATAGGCGAAACGGGTAGACCACTTTTCATCCGCATAAAAGAACATCTAGACAGTAAATCTAAAATAGATAAAACCAAACTTTTAGGTTTACATAGGGCAAAAAACACAACAACAAGGATTTTGATGTGACTGTCACAATCCTGGCGCAGGAATCAAAAACATTCACGCGCACAACTCTTGAGGTATTTTGGATAAGCGCCAAAAACCCGAAATGAACCGGAATGAAGAATGTGTCACCATCACACGGGATCTCGCGCACTTCCTTCGTTTTATCTTCTAACCTGACCTGGGCAGCATATAAATAAGACCATCCGAATCATTCAAATAGTCTAATACTACATACGCCCAGGCTCTGAAGAAGGCGGGTCGCCAAAACGTCAACCGAATTCCTACGCCTACTTTACCAACCTCGCGCCAGCTAATCAAGATAAGTTTTTTTGAAAAAAGAATTTCACTGTGTGTATTTGATGCTCACATAACTACTGCATGCTGAAATTGAGGACCATTTTTTACGACCATTCGCGGTTTAAAGCTTTTCGCTAATACTACGATTTACAGATATCTCATTCAAATGATATCTTTTCAAGGTGAAATCAACCGATCTGTTCAAAATTGCAAACATGGACACAAATCAGGAGTAGCATCTGGCAAAGCTGTTCTCAAAACTATTGTTGTGCGGCAACACCCGCTCACTCGTTTTACAATTGACATTGCAAAGTGAAACAGTCTTTGATAGGAAACCTACCTTACCCACAATCTCATCAAACCTCGCCAGCCAACTAACACCTGTCCAGGTCCCTAAATAACTACTGGTTGTCGCGATAACTAAGAAATGGGGGATCTTGTCGCCACATCGTATACCTCAGAAGGCATTCCAAAGGTTTACGCTTCCTTCACGACCACAAGTGGAAGGCCATACACCCTGAGTACCTTTAGATACTGGGTCATTACCGACGACATTTGCGTTCGAGAATCGACCGCTGCAATGATGCAGCGTATCACGCGCAGGTCGCCAAGTCTTTTCTCTCGCTGATCCAAGGCATCGACTGTTTTCAAAACCTCGCATTTCGCCCCCTCCCTTGCTGCAGTGCAGGACTTAATGAGGGACGTGGGCCAGTGACGTGGAGGGCAAGACCTCCAAAGCACACGTGTATGGCTCTGGCATACAAACTTCGGGTAATGCTTTGAACATTATTGAATATTATTTTCTCTCGTTGTGAGATAAAACGAGAAGACGCGGTTGATTCAAAACGTTGTCGTCACCGATGTTTAGTCTTACGTCCTTCCATAGATAGTCATTTCGATCTCTGATGGGTGTATGTAGAAGTGCTGTAATAATAATTGACTATATCAATGTATCAGAGCGCGTGGCGCAGTGGTTAGAGGTCCTCCGCGTCTCACGGTCAATTGTATAATTCAATTATCACGGCACATGCATTTTTAATAATTTTTTTTAAAAGGTCAATGGTTCGATGTCGCGCCCATGCTCACCAAGCCATACAGTGCACTGGTACCGGGCTGATCTTCAGATCTGTCTAGGAAGACTCGATTCAGCAGCATTTAGATCTAGCATCTAGAAGCAGTGCTGACTTGATACAGCGGAAGGCCACCGCGAGTCATTGTAAAGGTCAGAATACATTCAATCACTTCAAACGAAGTTAGAAATTATAGGCGAATGCATGGCACATCCCTCAGGGATTAATTAGCACCGAGAGCTTTTTGTCTTTTCATCAATGTATCAGTATATTATATCAAATCCATACAAAACACATTATATTTGATGTTTTCAGATGAAAAATGGTTATGAGAGAGGCAAATCTAGCCAATATCGAGGTCACCACTGGTCACCCTTTGATATTATCAACGAAAAATTCTCATGAGTCATGATGAAATGTTATCGAAAAGTAGAGGCGTTTGTTGAGTAAAATGAGATGGCAACTGATGAAATAAGTGCGCTTTTCTACAACGACCTCTAAATTTAATATATCATATCATTTGTTTCGAGTGCTTTCTTACGACCGTAGCTCAAATTTCTAATATGCTAAAGAATCATTTTTGAGCCACGCATGGCATGTGGTCTGTTGAAGATGGGTTGTCTTATAGGCACCGATACATTGAAATTTATTTAAATTATTATTAAATTGAAATTTGAGCTGTGGTCTTGAGAAAACACTCGAGACGAATGGTATGATACATAAATATACTAGCCAAGAGCAATCGAGTGTACAACTTTTTGTGTTCGGTGATAATTTCACTGGACATAGAGTGTAAAACGTTCGTCGTCGCTAGCTCTTAGTGTAGGGACTGGAGAACCCACAGAGATTAGCAAAAGACGAGAAAGGGTAACTGCCTGACTGACGAGATCGCAGGATCGACACACGTGTATCGGGCTCGATGAGTCAGCCCATCTTTAACAGACCACATGACATGCGTGGCTCAAATATGATTCTTTGGCATATTGAACTCTAAATTAGTAAGAGATACAAGTACAGATTTCATGTACGTCCTGAAGTGGTCTAT
The DNA here is from genome assembly GCA_019055375.1 of Parelaphostrongylus tenuis. NCBI lineage: Eukaryota > Metazoa > Nematoda > Chromadorea > Rhabditida > Metastrongylidae > Parelaphostrongylus > Parelaphostrongylus tenuis. The sequence continues at coordinate 101,080 of JAHQIW010001246.1, forward strand.
TATAAAATTTCAAATGATAAGTTATTTTGGACTTATCGATCATAGCACCAACAGAGAAGAACTGTTGATTCAACAGTGATATTTTGAGATTTTTTACATCAGAAATTATCGCATAAGATTGACGGGTATAAAAATAAAGAAGTGCACTCAATCTAAATTGCAGGACACTTCTAAGTGTTGAGACAAATGCGCTCGTATGAATTAACATGCTAGCTTGTCGCTCTGATAACTGGATTTTAGGCTAGGATGAATTCCATTTAGCGGAAATATCATTGTGTGACGGTTATGCAATCCAGGGTGTCATTAGTAGATCGTCGTCGTTCAACAAAGGTCGTTTTGAGCATCCGAACAGTAACACTCTTGCTCATAGTGGGACTAGCAGAATGCATTGGAGTTGACTATTGAGATCTGTAAATGTCATCAGACGATTTAGTCAACGCGTTTTGTCACAGAAAACGAGTTCTGATTACTGGAGTCTCAGGCCAGGATAACGCGAAGTTTATGATCGCAGCCATTCCACGAGTATGATAGAGCAATCAACTACTGTCCGGAGCATTAGCAAATATTCAGGCGATACAAAAGCAAAAGCTAGCCATCCATGAAGCGCATCGCCGAATCGAATGCGTTACGATGACTGGGTGGGGTGCACAGGGTGAAGGCACAGTGCCCGTGGAGACATTCACGTCGGTCGGGACGCGGCGAAGCAGAACTATAAAGACTCCGTCGTCGAAAACCTCACTGAAGCCAACCCACTATATTCCCGTCTACACTGCCCCGTCCTACCTCAAGCGAGTTTGTGTTCAGTGTATAATATGTGCAATTTGTGTAGACCTCCCAATTACTCTTGCACATTGATATGCAACGAGACATGTTTCATTGGCAAAAAAAAAATACATGCATCGCATGCATGCGTACACAAATATAGCAGATTATGTAGACATGCTCCAGCGCGCAGCACATTACATCTAATGGTTTAATGGTTATTGTACGTTATCGACAGTGCCAAAAATAGATTTGTGTACTCAACAAGAATTGCAAACTATCTGTGTGTGAGTGTGTCCAACAGACTCTCGTTGTGAAACAATCTCGTCCATAGAAAACACTTAACCATTTGTAATGTGGTACTTTTTTCTGATACCAGATTTACAACGATCTTAATCTGGTTGACATGTTCTCAAAGGAAATTCATTCTATCCGTATAACTTCCTTCAGACTATTAACTCAAGAACGATCATCGAAAGCAATAATCCGAACTACAGGACTTTTGACTTGTAGAGCCCGATACATGTGTTTCAACCTTGACGGTCTTATCAGTTGGGACGAACTCTTTTCGCCTTTGGCCAATCCTCTCGAGGCAGGCAGTACCCTATACTAAGAGTAGGCGACGGCGAACATTTTGCACTCTAAGTCCAGTGAAATTATGTCTGAACAAGCAGTATAACATGACACTCGATTGCTCTTGGCTGGTATTGTTAATATATCATACCACTCGTTTCGAGTGTTTTCTCAAGAGCGCTCAAATTTCAACATGCCAAACAATCATATTTTGTTCAGTGATAATTTCACTGGACTTGCAGTGCAAAATATTCGTCGTCGCCTACACTCAGTACAGGAGACGGAGCGCCCTGAGAGGAGTGGCTAAAGACGAAAAGAGTACCGCTCGACTGATGAGACCGTCAAGGTTGGAACACGTGTATCGGGCTCTATAAGTCAGCTCTTATATAACAGACCACATGCATGGCTCAAAAATGATTATCTGGCATATTGAAAGTTGAGTGTGGTTTTCGAAATACACTCGAAACGAAAGATTTGAAACTTAAGAACTATGTTCGCGTTTGAATTTCACACTTTTAACATTTAACGTTGAAAAAGTTGAGAGCTCGTCTATTTGAGATGTTCTTATGCTGTCACTGACAAAAATAAGGATCCAAGAGGTGCTCAGCTGGTGAAATGGGTCACCAGAGTTCTATATTCAGGGTCGGGTTCCCGAACCTCAGTGAGCGACTGGGGGCGCTCTCACACTATTATTGATCAACATCTGTCGTTACACCGGATACACTGGAATAGTGATACAAAAAATTGTTAGTGAGGTCATTGCCTGATCCACCGTGTAGCTCGATAGTGCTGTGCCCCATTATGCGTTACAACGGCGACATCCATTGCTCATTGAGGATTTTTGCAGCGCACCTGCAAAAAAATTAGATAAAAACATTTTATTCTGATACTGCGAAAAACTCTCTACACCCTAACATGCTTTTCGTGCTTCCAGCGAATAACAGGCTCGACATAAATGAAGGCGAAGTGCGAGTATGGAACACATTTTTATTTTGAAAGTTACAGTGTCAAAAAAGGGTGTTTGAAAAGCCGGTGACGTCAAGCTGTAGCCAGAGGTTTAGGATTTTGATTATTTCCTGAAGCTCCTATAAAAAATTTCTGTCCAGTAAAAGAGATCGATTCAAAAATCTGTCGTCGCCTAAAATATAGATATCGATGTTCGAATAGGGCTGAAACATTGGAAGAAAATGTATCTTCATGACTAGCGAAGACTCACTTTAGTGGTAATTTTGTGCTTATGTAAGATGTTTTCTGCCACATTTCCCAGGCCTTGCGCACTTTCATCAATTTCGTACCCAAACTCGTGCAGTCCATTATATTCACCAAGTCACTTCAATTTCACTTCCAATAGCTATTATGGTTATGATCATCGTCTGAAATTTACTGATAGAGGATAAAGGATGGAAGGTTTGGCAATGATCAGTACCTGAGCGATGCAATATGCACTTGATTTTATCGGCACTGTAGAAGTAAGTGGATGTCTACCTACCCGAAGTACGAATTTCGGTGACCCTACACATGATGTTTCTGATTCGTACTACTTTCCTCGTAAGCAAGTTCCGTATCACGTTGGCAACCCCAGAGGTGGGAAGGCCTAATGAGCTTGATTGTGGGGTGAACCAATATTCGTGTATATCAAGACCCTCTAAGCACAGCACCAAAAGCGCCTCGGATTGTTGCGATACAGAATAGAACGAAAACAGTATGCGTAAGGTGTATAAAATGCTCGAAATGCTAACTATCCCTTGATTGAATGACATACGATGCCGTGTATAATTTGTCCAAAGGACTTGAATTGCAAAGAAAAATTTGGATAATGCATGGAAAGCTTACATTACAATAAAATCACATTGTCAAAGTTCTTCTTAGGGTGTGAATAAAAAATGGCCAAATTAATCGACTCGAGTTCATAGCACACATGCGAAGCATCATACACTGTTGGGTGAGTGTACTTGACGACAGATAGGCAAGAAAAATGCTGAAATAAAGTCCATTTGAATTAAGCACCCTTCAGGGCAACTACTATAATAAGGCTACACGTGAAATTTAAGCACCTAATTGTTGGATGTTTACTTAAAGCATTCGTCGTCAGCAAAGCACTGCATTGAAATCATCATTGATAGATTCTAAACTTTAGGATATGTCTTTAGAAAACGGCCATTATCGGTTTTTTTTGCAAAGCCAGTCGTCAGCGATTTGGTTACTTGACAACACCTTTCATTCAATAAGTCCAAAAGCGTCATTACCACCCACGGTGGTTTCAACTGGCAAATGGGTTTCTGCTACTGTTTATGTATACTTCACCTTCTCTATACATTCGATGAACACTTAACATGTCAATTCTAATGCGAATCTTAGCCTGTTGACAATGTTCCCAAATTAGCATGAAATAAAGTGATTAGATTGTATATATGTTTGGGACTGTTCTTTTAACTCTGGAGAGACGAGGCTCAGTTCACATGGGGCGCGGTCAAAGTCGAGCCTTAAGAGTGCTGGTTGCGCTTATTTTTCAAAAAAAAGACCATGTTTTTTATTGATTGTTTATGTTCCTGCTATGCACTGACACAAGCTCAACTTTTGCTTGACCATTTATAATGTACTACTTTTCTCTCATGCTAGATTTACAAATAGATTCAGATCTAAACGGGTTGACATGCTCTTAAAGAAAATGAATTTGATCCGTCCTAATTTTCTTCAACCTATCAACTCCAAGAATGATCATCGAAAACGATGGTTCAAACTACAGGACTTCAGAAACTACTCGAGCTACTCAACAACTATATTGTAACACAACACTTGGTCACGCTTTTAACAATCCATATCAAAAGGTGTAGAACTCGTCTATCTAAGACCTTTTTATGCCGTTGCCAACAGAAGCAGAATCAAGGTGTTCCCAGTTGATAAACAGGATCACCAGCGTTCTATGTTCAGGGGGAGATTTAATGGGAGCCTTTCCACACTGCGAACTCACCACCGTTTTGTCGCCACACCGGAAAATCCCGTAACGGCATTCCAAAAAGACTAGATCTGGGCACGACCACGAGTAAAGAGCCACCCATCCTAGTACCTTTTGAAACTGGATTATAACCGAATCAGGCACCGTCGACCACCTACCCATGCCATCATGCATCGTATCCCGTGCGGGTGGGCAAGTCCATTCTCTTTCAGTCAGACGAAACGAGACCGCTACGCGTGTCTTCGGCATCATGACATCTCTTCCCATGAACAGCGCGTTTTAATCTCCGATATGTTGCTCATGTGAAAGTGTTGTTTAATTACACTCAGGTAATTGGTCAGATTGTGAGAAAACGAATTGTCGATGAACACCGAGGTAGCTTTTGATCTCCGATCAATAATTATCAACGAGAAATTCTTATGAGTCGTGATGAAATGCTGTCAAGGCTTGAAATCATTTGTTGAATAAATGGTGAATTTCAACTGATAATTGAGATTTCGTCCTCGGAGTGATGCGAGGACCGGCTCGAGCGAGCTGAGGTCAGAGCACGGCTTTGCACCTACTCATTGCACTTGCTTGTCTCGTTCTGAATTCTTAGAGAAAAAAGAGTTCGTTGTGTGTATTTGCTGCATACATTACCGCTGTAAGCTGACCCAAGGCTTCTTTTTGCTTGATCATTTGCGATAAAGCTTTCCTCTGATTATAATAGTTGACAAAATCTTATCTGAATGATATGCTTTCGAAGTAAGAAATCAACAAATCTCTTCAAAGACTTCAAACATGGGCACGAGCCACGAGTGTAGCATCTGTCAGAGCTCTCCTCAAAAACTAAGCTGTACGCTAACATTAAATCGCAATTATTATTGCAAAATGTGAAGTAATTTTCGCTAGAAAACCTTTCTCACCCTCTATTACATCAAACCACTCCAGGCAACTACCACTTGCCCAGGTGCCTAGGTAACTAATAGTATTCGAGATAGGTAAGAAGCAACGAACTCGTCGCCACACCTGATATCCCGAAATAACATTTCAGAAACTTGGTTTTGCGGCACAACCACAAGTTGAAGGCTACATATCCTTAGTAACTTTGAATACTGGGTAATAACCAACGACATTAACGTTCAGCCAACTATCGAAGCGATGATGTAGCGTATCTCGCGCAAATTGGTGAATCGTTTCTCTCTTTGCCAGATGAAGCGACACGTCGAACCACGCTTCGCAGTTATTTCGACACCGTTATCACTGATGTTTCGTGATGTTTCTTTCAATAGATAGTGCATTTCGATCTGTGTTGGGTACATGTACAAGTGCTACTGTAATATATTCACTATATCAATGTAATGGTGTATCAAATCAAGTTTATACAAAACACATATTTAATGTTTTCAGATGAGAGCTGATTGTGAGAAAGCAAATCCTGAACATATAGGAGGTCGTCTTTGATTGCCCTCTGCTCTTTATCAACAAGAATCTCGTATGCATCGTGATGAAATGCTATAAAAGCATGGAGATGGTTATTACATGAATTGTAAATTGCAATGAGTGGAAGAATTTTTCTGAGATACAGCGGTTTCCAAAGTAATTTTACAATGTTTTTCTGAGTTTTTATGAGGTCTTCTACAGGCAGTTATACGGTGCAATACACGTGTTTCGACCTTGCAGACTTGTCAGTTGCACAGTCCCTTTCGTTTGAGCCAATCCCTTTTGAGAAGACCCCCTCATTTAGAGGAATCCTAGACGAACATCTTACACCTCCGCGTGCAAAGTGAATAATGCAATGAATGGTGATACCGTAAAGCACGGTATGCATTAACGTTTTGCTATTATAACTACTAATCCAGGAGCGTTGAGTGAATGCAATACTGTGAAGCTCCAGTAAGAGTTGAACCCACGTCTCATTCTTCTCGGAGCAGCATGCTAATAACTGCACTACTGGGGCGCCTGTTTTGCTATCACTCTTTCCACGGTACAAGCTATCGGGAAAACAAGGTTTGTAGTCTTCTCCTGACCCCATCATGTAGTGACCAAGATGAATAAAATCTCATACTACTCGAAACTGTATTACAAGATGAATTATCAGTCCAATCAAGAGACTGTTACATATTCACACTGATAGATCTGATTTTGCCATAGCAGAAATGTACGTCAAAGGGCACTTCACTGTTGCAGTGACTTCTCGCGAACACGTCTCATTCTTTGCTACAATCATTGGAATACGTCTCTTTATTGAGAACGAAGTCCGCCTCTTTCTACTTGCGCTTTTTTCACTTCCCACACAGAGAATATTTTTTTTTGGATTGTCTCTTATTCATGTCACCATAAATTTCATATTCGTTCTTCATAATGCCTCTTAAAATAAGCTCTATTACGAAACTGTTTCCGACAATGTCACGTACCCTACGCAAGTCTGTGACTATTTCATATTTCATACCACACAATCATCTCTCGAACTACAACAATGTCCGCTTGCTTTATGACATCCTTTTGAGCACTAGTTTGAGAATTGGTGAGCTCGGATCGTCTGGTTCTTGCAAGGGGCGTTGAGATTTCGAAAATATGACTCGCCACAATAAAAGAGAATCTAATAGTACTTCAAACTGTAACATATGTAATCCGAACAAGACGAATTGAGATGTCACACCAGCCACAGAATGTTGCATGTCTACACTAATAGATTTGATTTCGTCATAATAGAAACACATGTTGAAGGGCATTTCTATGTGTGAATGATTTTCCACATACAGATCTTGTTCTTCAATATAAGCATTGAGGTACGCTCTGATATTGAGGGCAATCCGGTGTTCGTTTCATTGAGCGTGATTAAGGCATTTAAAACTCATCCGTTCCTCGAATAATGTTTGCGCTAGATTTAGCTGAAGGCCAATCTTTTCCACAGGTGCTGTCGAAATCAGTCAACATTCGATACTTGGTGTTATGAAGACAATATCATCAGCGAAGTTAAGATGCTTTAATTGTCGACCGTAAATTTTCACTCCCATATCGTCAAATTCTAATGTTCGCATGACATTATAGAGGGTGGTAGTGAATAATTTTAACGAAATTGTATTGCCTTGTTGAACTCCTCATTCTACGTCGATGGTAATATTGTTGTAGAATGGAGATATCTTGGTCCTAAAATCTTTGTGTAGCACACAAAGGATCGTTATGTAGCAAATAAGGACGCCCTGGTCGTCCAGAGCTTCTGTAACCGCCTCTGTTTCTACTGAATCAAAACTCTTCAATTCGATGGAAAGTGAGACAGAGCGGCATTTTCTACTCTCACAAAATTTCAATAGTCTTGTAATCGTGTGGATGTGGTCTGTGGTACTAAATCGTTTTCGGAACCCTGTTTGTTTGCATGGCTGTCCTTCGTCCAGTGTTCTGTCAATTTTGTTTAGGATGACTCGAGTGAAGTGTTTATAGACAACGGACAGCAAGCAGATTGAGCGATAATTGCCTATGTCGTGAACATCTATCTTTTTGAACGACAACACTGATTTTGCTGAATTTTCATTGGTTGTGTCATAAACCGGTGTCATAAATGGCGTAAAATGAGAGGCATCTTCTCCTCTCAGTCAGACCAATCGATCGTTAACTTATTTTTCTACTCAAGTCAATAGATCTTCTAGAGAAGATTCGTATGCGAGTATACCATCGCTTTAGATGCAGGTTGCCATTTCAGTCTGTAGCAACTTAGGTAGCCTGGTTAAGTCCTGAGAATCTAGCAACCTCTGGGTAGTTGTCATGCGGACGGCAGAGTATTTGGGACTCGCTCACGGTCGGAAAAATGTGGTCCGTTTACTTTGTTGTGCTCAGTACTTAATGCCCAGCATATGGCTTACTGAGCTCTTAGCGTGGGGCTGATTACTTATCGTAGCTTACTAGTCTTTTCCAAAAACGCAGGGTGGAGTTTATTCATTGAAGGCGGCTCGGAAACGCCTCCCATGCACAACCCGGCCACTTTAATGCACGCCTTTGACCAATTTGACTCAAAGATAAGGAAATAAACTTCATCATTTCTCCTTAAACAGGTATACTGAGGCGAATTGAGTGAGATAATAAACCGCGCGGATGAAGTACTGTATTTAGACCTGCCCTTTCAAACTGGATTCCCGCCACATTTAAGTGATCTAGCGAGTACCATACAACAGTGCACATAAAATTACGCTGTAGCAACTTTATTCACATGTTCTTCAATGAACCAATATGAGAGCACTAGTTCAAATTTGTCGATTTGATACAATATTGCGTATAAAATGCAATACGAATGCGGTATTGTAAATGGTCTTGGCTTAGTGAATCAGCTTAAGCATCGTTGAACTACTAAAACACAAATTGCTGCAACACGGAAACTGCTATAGCACAAAATTGTTTATTCAGCTCTATCTGACATATATAAAAAATTTGTAGCAGAGCTGATGATTCTACATCGTTACGGTAGTCTCGAGCCGCTATACGCGAAAGAGAAAATGCAAAATTATTACGTTACTGTGTTGATAAATTTCGAAAAAACACAGATATTGAGATGAAACTTGAAGCTTGATTTTCTTTGACTAAAGGTGTAATGTTATTCATACAAAGACGTAAAGTTTTCCATTATACCTACATTTTCCTGAGCTATATTCGACACTCATAAAAAACTCATAAGAAAGCCATTTATTCTACAGCACTGGCGGTGATTTCGATTAGTCATTCGCGAATCATACAATACACAATTATTGCATTCGTAGAGGGACTATCTTCGCTGTAATTTCAAAGTTGAGGTGAATCTTTTCTTTCCTCGACTACAATGTCACTCGAATGGAAAAGCAAAAATTTTCTATTGCATTGCTTCCCCACAAAATCTTGAGTAAATGATTTTCCAGAGTAACATGTCGAATTTGAAGTGTTCCAAATATTTTGTACACGACTTTTTCTTAACTTCGACATGAGCGACCCAACATATCACCTGTGTTGAATAGCCTGTAGCACGAGGGCTACTGATAGAATTCTTTTACTCGAAAGAGACGAACCGACTCAATGGTTCACAGTCCTTTGATATCGTATTGGTTCTTCGTTATTCGTTGGCGAGCAAGATCTTTCTCAGTTGAGCACTGGAATAGATGCCTCACAAGCAGTGCTCCTTCATAAGGTATGGTTGTGGCCGATAGCCAGCTAGTAGGAAACACTACAGCAAAGACGATCGGCTATCGCCTTGAACGAATGGTCTGAGGAAGACGAGGACGTCTAAAAGCTAGCCGGACGAACAAACTCTACAGCTGGAGGAATCCTTGAAGAATGCACTAAATTCTTTATTGGTTAAGCCTATAGCAAAAAGTCGTTAATGAATATTCATTCTGTGACTTGCTTTTATTCAGCAAACACGACGATGCTAATATACTTTTCTATTTTTGTACAAAATATCAAATAGAGTTCATATCAGTGACTAACGTTTTCGCAGTTTCGCCTTCATTAAAGCCTGAAAGATGTAAATTGATGTGCAGTCCACATAAATGATATTTCAATATCAAATATGAAGAAACTTGGAAGAAAACGTGGAAGTTCAAAGATCTAGCAATCAGCTGTCATCAAATACCGTATTTCAGTGTTTACTAGTCCTCAGAGAGCTTGTTGAGCAGCCGTACCGATTATTAGATGGGTGAAGAATGATGTGTTTGTGTCGGATCTACAAAAACCGATCCGAGATATGGAGCGAAGTTACGAGCGATGACGGGACATTCATTTTCCCGATTCATATCTGGATTTCTGATAAGAACCCCAAATGTTCAGCGCATTTTTCGCAAAGAAATTTTACGTCCCTGTGTGAGTATGGATATTTCTGATTCAAGTTCACCTCCTTATACATCTGTGACCTATGCGTATCTAATGGTGCTCTTAAATCAACTTTTTCCCTGCTGTTTGGGTGTTTTTTAACATGGATATAGAGATTTCTTCTCATTTCCTCGGTGTATTCACCGCCGCCCGCTTTGCAAAAGATTGCGTAGACTATACCTATGCTTCAGGTCTGGTATTCCCATATTGGTGTTAAACTCAGTTAAGGTGACCTCTAATAGGTAGCATACTCAATGAGAATTCTTCATTCTATTTCATTTGAACACTGTTCTATTATCCAGTATGTGTCAGCTTAACTGGATGAGATTTCAATATCCATATACTAAACGTTAGTGATTGACTTTTGACAGGTTGGGCTGTGTATATCACAAAAAACGGTAACAGAACGGTAGTCGCGGTGGTGTAGTCGCTATCGATATGGGTGAATCACGGGTTCAACTCCCGCTTGGGGCAGATTCTTGTTCACCACTCGATTTTCTTAGTTGTATGTTTATGACATCATGCCACTCCTGAAGAATAATGATAAAGATCTCGCCTAGTTCGTAAATTAGCTCACATTATTTTTGATTTGATTTGATGAGATCCACTTTTTTGGTCTATTCCTCATTAAAATATCAGTTAAGTCGCATCGTTTTGAATTTCTCAGCTCTGGTACTGAATATAGAAATGATTAAATTAGCTATAATAAATTGATTTTGTTGCCAGATTAGACAGCACGGAACTGCTAAAACAGGGTATCGCTCAATCAGCTTCGTTTGAAATTCGTAACACAGCCGATAATTCCACAGCACTGACAATGCTTTCATATTGTCATTCACGAGACAACAACACAGAATTATTGCGCTTCGTGTTGAACCGTTCTCGCTATAATCAAAGACAAATTAAAATTAAATCACGAATACTTGGAGAAATTTCGAAAAAAATCATGATCAAAAATCAAGACAAATCTTTTCTTCAGTTGACTACGGATGTATGTTACTCAAATACAGACTTCCATAACAACTTTTTATTTGAGAACGACGAGCAAAACATTTCCAGAGTAGGATGCCTAAGCCGTCGTTTTTTGCATAGTAATTCTGCGGCCTGACGAATAAGTCTTTTTGCTATCTAGTCGCCGACTTGTTGGGATAGTACCTACTATAATAGGTAATGGTGAGCACCAGTTTCGTCGTTAGAGCAGCGGAAACCACAAAATATCGCCAGCCGATGTTTTGCACTGTATCGTTTATCTAACTACCACCGGTGTTTTCATAAAAGTGTCATTTCAAGATGAGCTCTAAACTTAGGAACTATTTATCCAATATCTTTTATTAGTGTACGAAGACGAACACATTGGTGAAATGTGAAGACAGCTATGTGGCTGTATTAAAAAACACTTAGCTGGGATGGCGATACTAAATCAGTCGCCCCCTATAGACGCGCACAGGGCCCAGACACATAACGAGAAGATTTGAAGTAGAAGTAACTGTGTCAGCACAGGAATAGAAGACCTCAGCGCACCAAACTCTCGAGACGTTTTTCACAGCAAGGGGTCGAAAATAAGCCGCAGAAAGGAGTGCCTCGTCATCATTCGTGACGTCACGACACATCCCAAGTCGATTTTTGATCTAAACCAGGCACGATGCTACCCTATGTAAGACTCGGTGCAGCTGGCTCACATAAATGGTGACCCACAGAGCAACGAAAAATGAGAATTCAAGAAAGCTTCTTACTATGAACTAAATGCTTACATTTCTGTAATTTATCTGCTTTTGTTATGGAAGTGTTTGACCGAGTGGATCGCATGTCAAGGTTTGACTTTTCCAGGTTCAAGGTGATAATGCTGAAATGTCACCCATTGCACAATTGTTGCGCTTTTTTTTAATATTATGTACTGTAAATACTACCTTGGATCTGCTTATTAAGGGAAGATACTGAAATTCAAGGAAATCGTAAGACATGTGAAAACATTGATTTTACGGTGACAGATCTGAAAAGGATACCTTCCTTTGTTGCCTGCAGGTAAGCAAATTCAAATGGTATAACCACAACTGCCCGTTCTTCTAATCGAAAGGATTTCTACTACTTGAAGACTAGAAATCGTGGTACTTTTCCGTTTGGTAGCACAGATTTCTAAGCCTATTCCTTTCACTGGACAAAAGCTTTTATAATGAACACTAGTGATCATTCAAAATCTAAAATCTTTAGCTAGCGCGGTAAGCGTTCATTTTTTGGAAGAAGCCATTTGTAACGCTTCAGTAGAAAGAATACAACCATGGTTTACAGGTGTATATTTCTCGCTGTACAAAGCTGTTTTCTAGATCATCGATAATATTCCCATATTGTAAGGTATAACGATTTGCTGTTCTTATTTCCTGGGGAGGCCGTTTCTCTGCAGTGTTGCAGGAGAAATTATACTATTTCACATACTCGAGGTTGTGTTCTTTGGGAAATTCACGGGCTGCGGGGTGAGGCAGCGGATAACGTTGCGATCATCGATTGATAGCGCCTATTAGAAGTGCGATTTTTGTTAATTGATTGGAAATTGTTTCTCAGCTTTGGAAGAAGCCACAGATTAAACGTCTGACTCTGATATTAAAAGATTTGCTCTACACGACCATGTGTTATGCTTTCAGAAGTAATAGTTGAATTATGCGGCCAATGTCAAACATATTTTCATTTTGAATTTCACAACGTTACAACGTTTTGAAAGAAAAACCAGCCACGTACCGCTCTGGACAAGGATTAAAGCATTTGAATGATTAATAGCACTCTTTATAAAAAGTTCTTGTCTAGCGGAAAGGACAAGCTTAGAAATCTTTGCTACCAAACGAATATGAATCCTAATCAATTCGTCTGTCGCTCTTAAAATACTTTAAGAGCGTAGGACGCGAAGTGAATTGAATTGATTGCTTTTGTAAGGAACAATATTTCGGTTTCACCTCCCACTTGAGTCATGGAACCTTTGAGAAATGACTTGGACCACTCCAGAGTTCGCAATCGCGACATGAGACTCCACTATACAGAATGTGCAGTGAAAATTTTTGTATTGTCTGCACGTCACAGATACTGCGAGAAATTGACGGCAACCCAGGCACATCCGCCATATCAGAGAATTGAAACGTTCATAAAGGTGAGTAAGGAGGCCCCAACTTAGTATCACATTAGTCGCGCCTTGTAGAATCTAGTTTACCTTCTCATCTCATTGTATTGGCAAATTGATCAAAATGTTTCCTAGTGTCTCACAACTAGACGTGATAACCTAACACAGCTCTTATCATAAAAGCCAGTTCTTTTTCTATATCGTATTTTGAAATTCTTAGTGCCGGATTCTTAGTGCCATCTTTTCCTACCCGTTTTGTGAATTTATTAGTGAAACTCTGCAGAAGTAATTGTTCCGACTATTAGTCAACCTTTTCATCAGCGAAGCAAATGCTTTAGACGTATTAAGCGAACCGAATAAGGACTGCAAAGCTTGATTAAAGCGACTTTTGCTTCTCAAAAATTTGTTCATAAAAACATTTCGCACCAAAAGTGCATCTAGTTTTTGCCAGACGATCAGTCTGCTTTCACGGTTTTTCTATGAAAGTCCACCTGTAATTTCGTCGTTCTTCCGATCGTAAATATTATATTTTGTGAACGCCGGAATATTATGTGAGCATCAAAAATGAGAGGCGGGTAGTTATGCCACGCAGTCGGGAAATTGGCTCATTTGCTGGTGCTTCGAATCAAGCGAGTTGGGAGCCTCTGAAGGAGAGGTCACAGACCTACCACGGCGGCGTCACACAACTAAAGTACTGAGTACCGAAGTCGTCATGGTTTCTGGAGAGTCTTGATTCGAAAGTAAAAAACTTGCCTTTACTCGTACATGCAGCGTCTGCTTATATTTTCAGGCTCTGAAAATGGGTATCCTGATAAACCCGGCGAGACCTATAACCGAAATCTTAATGTTTTCGCTGCTGACCATAATCAGGGCAGTGTGTGGATGTGGAGTGATGCCTGCAGGCAATGTATGAGTAGAAGATTTTTATGATGCTATAAATTTTTTAGAGTTGTAGCAATAAGAGCCGTTAATCCCAATGAAGAATCAATGGATAGGCTCAGAAATCATATAACACAATGATGTAATTATTCATTTTTCACCTCAAACATCCACGAGCATTCATTGCAGCGAGTTCTAGACCTTTCACTGTTAGTGGTTTCACAACTTTGCCTGTTGAGATGGTTTACACTGAAATGGCAGGCATTTCTTCACAAGTTGCAGGAATTGCCACCAGCAAGAGGGGAGCTCAGGCATTTGTATCACATCTTGCGATGCAGACGGTGTGTTTGCATTTGCAACTTGTGGAGCCTTAAGTGTTTTCTTCGTTGCAAATTCAAGAAAGGTTCAAAAATCACATAATCTGAGAAGCGTTTTCAGATAGGCTCTTTAACTTCTACTGATAAACTTTGTTCTTTAGGTGTTTGATGTTCTCGAAAGACAGGGTCGTAGTGCACTCCTACCTGATTCTGTAATCTCGAGCATTTTGAACCAACTTGAAGTTAGAATCACTTATGAACCATTGCAGTGCCAGAGAATTGTTCTTGATATAATGAAGGATCTTAGTAAGTCTTGAATTTTGTGGATTCATTTGATAGATTTCAAGCAAAGATTTGACCGCACTCTAAGATGATTTGTAATACCTTATTATATCTTCTGAAAAAGTACCAGAAGCCATCCTGGAATCGACTATTGCAGTGGCGCTTGATTTCAATATTTCAAGATAATAACACTTTCCAAACGAATTTTTCATATCTCTCAGTGAGAATGAGATGGTAGACAATATGTCAATCGGTGACTTGATCGAATTCAAAGAAAAAAATTAATTCTTAAAACTGTATTCAGCTTTTCAAGTTTTTTGATGTGATCGAAAAAGCCACTTTTCAGCACCGGAACCAAAGATGGGTGACCAGTACTGCATTATTGCCAGCAACACGGTGACGGGAATTTGTACTGCATTGATGACGGGTCAGGGAAAAAAGTGTTCGATGGTGGGTGATGCAACAATAGCACCTGTTTCTGCCATTCACACGTCAATTTCAGGAGCATTTTCGGTTAGAATTACAGTACATTTAAAAGCCACATTTTGTAAAGGAAAAAGTCCCGTCTAGACCACAAATATCATCATGGCGACTTGGTCGAGAATGATGTGGCAAAATGTAATGGACCGAGCAGTTCGTATACTGGCATCGGGACCATTTAGATCGCACTTCATCGCTGCAACTGGCACTATTGGAGGAAACTGAAGTTTTCCTATTGATGTTTGCGTTGAACATCTTTAATTGACCGAAATTGTAGTATTATAGCAGCAAATAAAGTGGCAGATTATGTGGACGCTGATTGATTGGATTAATGCAGAATTCACATCAGAGCGTTTAACGAGACGAATTTGTGTTTCGTAGGCCATTCAAAAAGTGCGCCAAACCTAGGAATCAAAATTACAAGCAAAACGTCTTCTCTCTTGCATTTCGAAAGCACAATTACATTCAAAACGTCTTCTCTCTTGTATATCGAAAGCATAATTACATTGTCGATTTGCCATTGGCGACAAAGAAATTACTCAGAAATATACCGCAAAAATGAGACCAATAAAAGACTTGGAATCATTCAGGTATTCACAGTTTCAATGCCATTCTGTTATTATGAACAAATCTTGATTTCTGTAGGATGTCATTCTCAGTAGCTATGGAAATCGATTAGCAGCTATCAAAATGAATGATTCTGAATCTTGCAATTCGATAATTTTTTTTTCTGCAGCTTCAACATGCCTCGTGAAAGACCTTATAATGATAAGTGGGAAAACAGCTGCCGTCCGAGATATTTCGGACGTTCACATCTGCACGTCTGCAGTTTCGAGGATTGTATTGTGCCTGTATGTGAATGATGGAAGCTTTTTTCCATAAAAGAAACATTTTACATTTGAAACCATTGCAGCAAAAAAAGGAAGAATGTCCTATATCGAAGAAAAAGTGATGCCAAAACAGTTGCCTTGATTGTTAACGAGGTATCACGAATGATCGGCATGAGTGAAACACGGGGTTCAGCTCTCGCGTGAGATCGAATTATTCTGCATATCAATCATCATTACTGGACATGTAATTGCAAGTATCGTAACAGTGCTTTTGGAACGATGAAATAAAAAGCTCTTGTAAAATATTGTATCACGTTTACTCCACATGGAACTGGTTTCATTCGTTTCGTCTAATCATGCGGTGACTTATTCGAATTTTATTAGCTTAAATTTCATTCAAAACCAATTCGCTCCTCATTAACATCGTTTCTATTTGAACTGTCCAACATCAACCTCTCCACATGTGCGAGTAAAGCACAATCTCGCCAATGTTTCATGTTACAAGAAAGACCTCACCACGATAGCGGAGATAATGTAAATTTCCTCTATTGATTAAGAATTGAATGTACCATTCTAATGTTGACATGATGTCTGTAAGAGTCACATGAATTTATTTTCACGGTTCTCTAACTTTGCCGAGCCCCTCTTTTTCGTCGATTCCATACTGCTGTGGAGCGGTGATATTTGGAAAACCTATATAGCTCACACAGAATCTGATCAATAAGAATGTTACGTTTGTCTAGAGCTTTTGTGACTACTCCAGTTTTGAATGAGCTAAGACTTCCTCAAATTGAGGAAGTGAAACAAAGCTGTTTCTCAAACTCTCACAATACTTTAGGGAGTATTATTGTTGCACGATTTATAGTACTGAGAACTGTCAAAACCTTGCTTCGTAACGAATGGCCGTCCTTCAGATGCTTTGTCGAACCTGTTGAGGGATACTTAAGCGAAAAGTTTGTAGGTAGCAAGCAGCAAGCAGATTGGACAGTAGTTGACGCCGTCCCTAAACACCTTTCTGAAAAAATGACATGATATTGCTGGTCTTCCATCAGATATGAGCGTAATGAAAGACAGCGCGCGAGGAGCCAAACTAGTGTTTTGATGGTATCTAGTGGAGGATCTTCATGTGTTCAGATCTTATCGCCTTTGTTCTAGGTGTTTTTCAATGTCTCACCGACGAAATAGCCAAGTTTTTTATGGATGGAGAAACAAGAGAGACAATAAATCCGTCGTTCCTGGTCTCATATGGCAAAATGAGGAGTTGGTCATCATGGAGATCCGAGCAGCAATTCCGCAAACCTTTTCTATTGCCCTTGTGGACACTGAACAGGCGCGCTTGATTGTCAGAGTGCAATTATTTCAGTTCTGTAATTGCGAAGCCATGGAATAATCGAAAACTTATGAATTTAGTTGCCCACTTCGATTAAAGGACTACTCTCTCATTGATTTGCCACATGATTATTTGTAACAAGATCGTTAACAGAAAGGAAAGTAGTTAATGATATCGCAGAAAATGAATGAGCATTGTGTACTTCATTTTCATTGCTTGTTATTGTGATACGCAGCTAGCAAATTGTATACAAGACGGTGAAGTTTTCGTAGACTGATTTAGAGTTGTCAAGTAAGAATTATATGAATAAGAACGCCTAAACATATATAGTTTGAATAAGAAGCATGTCCTAGATGAAAACTTTCAGATCTTTCGTGGTAGCGTGATCGCAAACAGTGCTGAGGAGGAGACATATAATGAAGCTGATGTAGCATAAAAGACAATCCTTTCGTCTCCGATCACTCCGAGCCCTACACTTTGATAACAATAAACAAGCGTTCAAAGAGACCTAATGCTTACATGCAGGGGTGGTCAACTTTCATGAACTCTTCTCAGCCGATGTTAGGAGCTGATTTTAGGGCTGAACCATATATATCGTACAGTAAAAAGCTGGGTAGAAAAAGACTATTGACTGTTACTGTGAAAAAGAGTACAAACATTTTGAGTGGAAAGCATCTAACATCAACAATATTTGTGCTCCGTTTGCCCCTCTAATCTGAAGGAATATCGTGAAGTCTTTCGCCAAGTGTGGAAAAAGTTAGTTGGCTAGATCAAATGAATTAGCTGAGCAAATCAAACGTTACGAGGATCCCACAAATCGAGACGTGAAGATGTCACTCCACCGCGTTGATTGTTAGCGTTACACGACATCTTGATTGCTATCTCCACATCATCTGATCTCTTATTGCCTAGCACTACTTTAGTCTCCTTAGGAAAACATCCGTTTAGCTGTGAGTTTATCACTTTAAAGCACTTTGGAACTTTGTTGAGACTTCTTCAACATCTAGTCTTTTAGCGTCGTCATGTCTGTCTTCGAAGAATTCCACACCGGTGTCACACATGGAGTCAAAAGATTGCAAGTCACCATTATGGCTACAATTGAAGAAGTGCATTGCACAAATGCAGCAAAAAAGTGACCTTCCTGGGGGCGCTAATGATATCGAGAAGTTCGACTTGGCAGTGGCAGCGGGTAGCTCTCAGGAAAGCGATTGAGACGATGAAGGACGAGGACACATAGGCTGACAACAGCGTAGTGGGTGGCTGGACGAATACCGTGGTTCCGCCTACGCCCCATCCTCAATAAGCGTCTCGGTAGTGTTCAAAGAGAAGCAATTTCCTTTATGCGGGTTCCAGTGGATTTCTATGGACTCTTCATGAAGGACTTTTGGGAATCGATTGTGGAGCAGACATATGTCAACGGCCGCCACAAAAAGAATGCCTGAATAGAGACGACGATCGACAAATGAGTGATTCATTGGCTTGTGCCTCAAGATGTCTGCTGGTCGATTGCTGACGCCTGAACTACTGCTGGAGCACTCGTCAGTGTCTCGTGGACGGATGGGCCTTTCTGAGATGTTGTTGTGATGTGGTGAATGGAGGAACTACTAGATCATAGGAGGCACGCATACGCCGACAACTGGTGTACTACTGGCGTTGCCAAGGCGCACATACCTTATCGGGACAAGCAGAAAGAACAGGAGATGACAAAGGAGGCTATGCAGGAGAGACTGCGCAAGAGCGAGTGGAGAGCCACGCAAACCAGAGGGGCGTAATAGTGCTTAAGATGGATGGACAAGAAATAAGTGAGAATGATATGATGCACTCACGGTTCCGCCTATAAATGCGACGGATAAGTCCCAAGCTATCGAGAGCCATAACAAGAAGAAGGTAATGGTGGATTTCTACGCTCAGATGGCCGCCATTTCTTCAATTCTAAGGAGGATTTCTACGTGCATTTCGCTGCTTTTTAGCTTACAATCTTTCATACCTGCATATTTGACTTAAATTCAAAACGCAATTTTGTTTGAAATTTACAATTCTGCTCATGAATGCTGTACCGTTCTAGACTTAGCTCTTGCTGATCACATTTACTGTCAATATTATTTTGTGCCATCACTGTATACTGATGAATGTATTATGTCGCTAGACACCCTGAGTAGTGCTATAAAGATTTTACAATTTGCTAATTTTTGGCAGGTATTATATTTTTAGGGCAAATTGGTCAGGAATAATGAACTTTCCAAGAAGGCGAACGGCCTTTCTACAAAATACGTTTTCATGTGTCCCTCCATTAATATTTTATCTAGTCTAATCTAAAATTCCAATACTTGAGACTGAAAATTTCGTTGTGAAGTTGAAAAAATGGACTTCGATTGCAAAACGTTACCCTTTATCGGCTAATAAGACGTATTGTGAAGGTAGCACTAGAAACCAAGCTTAGTGTCAGAAATGGCATTTTTGAGCTATCGAACGATTACGAAACATGGATCAAAAAACAATCAAGTGTAATCAGATATTATAAATTATTTGGAAATGTGCTTGTTTTTGGAATTATGTAGTTTTCGCTTGTTGAAAAAAAATGATTTATTAACAAATCAGCGTTCTTTATACTAAAAAAAAACCATAAAAACCTTCAAGGAATCTTTCTGATGATATTTCATCGACGGACAGTAGCAACATTCGCTTTAAACTCAAATTCACAAAGTAATCTCCCACATTTCCACTTCTTGTGCGAGCGCCGTAGAAAATCTTGACGGGCAAATTGACCTTCGAGCATATATGTCCATACGGTTCCCAAGCGGTTAACAGTATCACAGTCTTTCTTATAGTCCGATAAAGTAAAAAGAGTGAAAAGAGCACAGTGAAAAAACTGTTCGGACGGATTAAATGAAATGCTGAAATGCTAAAAGAATAACGATAAATGTAAGTAGGAAAGCACGAAATTATCCTATAGCGGCTTTTTATAAGACTTTTTCGTAAACGTATGATTTCGTCTTCAAAAATGTGGACGTGTAGAAGAAGCATTAAAGTTGCTTAAATAAGATGTAAATGATTAGAGTGGATAACATATAGATACATGATTAGATAAGAGCGCATTTGGCGCATTGGTTAGAGGTGCTCCGTGTCGCACACGAGGTCAATGGTTTGATCTGCTGCTCATGACTCACCAAGCCACCCATTCCTCCGGGGTCGGTAAATTAGTACGAGAAGGTCTCAGAGCTGTTTGGGAGGATAAGAAGCACTGACTTGGGACAGCGGTAGGCCACCGCGAGTAATTGTAAAGGCCAGATATGAATTTGATCACCTCAAGCGAAGTTAGAAATTGAAGATGAGTGCATGGCGCGTCCATCAGGGATCGACCAATGCCGAGAGCTTATATCTTTATCATGAGTAGATATAATGGATATGTAAAAGTCATTGTCCATAAAAAGCTGCATCGAATCATCGATGAAGTGGCATGTCATTGCAATATGCAAAATCATTTCTGCAAACATTCTTTGTTTTTTAACTGTTATGCAATATTTCAACGAAAGTTGCTCTATCTAGATTTGTTCCATCTTATTTTGCATTTATTAACGATTAAACCCATTGACGGCGATAAAAATCTATATTTCATTGGGAAATTACCAAATGTTCTATGAAGGACGTCCCTCTCACCGCGAACGAAATCGGCGCTATTCCCGACGGGTTAAAAATCAAAAACATTCTATTCGCAATCGTTCGATGTAGGTAATGGCTGTGATATTGTGTCCGTTGGTAAATGATACGCCTTCTACTTATGAAATGAACGGATATAGAATACGACGTGGACTAAACGTAAACTGCAAAACACTGACGAATACTGACCTAAAGGGGTGTGAACTCATTATAGTACCAATTCCTTGAATGTCCTATCTCTGAAGAAAGCCCACCTATCATCGGCAGCATAGCACGTTCTACTATTGCAGCGCAAACTGTCATCCAATGCTGTAGCTTCCCGCAAAAGTTCCAGCCATCTATATGTTTTAGGTAAATTACCGCCATAATAAAACACACTCGATAATCGAAAGGTGAAATGCTCCAACTGGATGACCTGCAGCATAATTACCGTTTACGTCACGTCATCCCACCCTAAGAACAATGGTTATATAAACGCCTTCTAGTTAGCTTCGTATTATTGACGGGTTTGTATAAATCAAATATCGTGTGCAATTACTGTACTACACTATAAATGGGACTGTACACCATTTTTACACCTGATCATTACCACGACATTTAGCTGTGTAAATTCTCAACTACAAAGTAGCGATTCCGAACAAACAGTGCCGCAATCTTCTGCAAAAATAAGTAATTTCAGCGGTCTTCTACACTGCAGTGGTGGTTGGCTTACTCTTGTGATTGCTGAACTGTCACATGTAATAAAGAACTTGATTCCGATAGAGATACAATTGGACTGTGACATGTATCACTTCCACTGAGATTTCTATTTATATGAGTGAAGTGACCAAACACTAGGAACCGTCCCATCTCAAAAGAAGTCTGTTTCAATGTTGGCAAAACTTGCTTTGAGCCAAAAGAGGCCCTTACAAGGCTGCGATCTGGATAAGAGTTGAGTTGTGAATTCTGACATTACACTAATTGTACTCGCACAAATAACCAAAGCTTTATAGCTGAGAGTAAATCAGTGGCCAATAAGATTAAGCAATTGCGTTTCGCAATATTTTGCATTCTTCCAAATGCAGACCAAGAACATTGCCATATCTCGCCATTTGACCGATTCTAAATAGACTTTGCTCAAACAATAATAATCTGACAAGAATATAACATGTTTTAGGCCACTAAATCTAGGTGCTATACAGATCACAAATCACAAGCTCGACTGGCTGTCATTACATGTCACTTAATTCTATCATCTGACTTGACTTATTGCTCGGCGTCGATTCCTTCATAGAGGAGTATAGCCTCAAGGGATAGGCTGAACTGAGGATGGTGCCACTGATGAGTCCCGGTCGGCCGAAATAGGCGCCTGTATAGCTCTTAGACGCTAATGGCTCAAAACGTATTATTTTCCTATCAATTTTCATATATATTCTCGATACTATTCTACTTTTATTGATGGGCTAACACAAGATTTGCTAAACTCTAACATAGCTAACACTTCGACGGTTTAGTCTATATCAGAGCCAGAATGATGCGACTTCAGCGCTCACAACAATTTGTCTTCCTAGGACTTTGGTCTTCTTAGCCGCCTCATGGAGACGAAATGGGTAGAGTAAATCACCGCACAAACGGAGTGACGTCGTCCACGTTGCGTTTTAATTTGGATCTCTGAACATGCTGAAAAGACTTAGCATCATTCGGCAATTCTGCAGTACACAGGACGGTCCTTCGGCCATGTCTGATGATGATGAATAAATGGTGCAGCCCTCAGAGATTGATCGACGCCGAGATCTTTATCCATCTTTTCTGTTCTTTTACTACCTTCAGCTAAGAACTATGTGGTTCAGCCTATTGCTTGAACTAGGAAATGCGCTTGAAGATCACATTATAGGCAATTGAGATGCTAGGGATTTACGAAAAATGTAGCAACGAAATACGTAGTTCATGACTTTTTCAAATAAGATATCATTCAAAGAACAACACTAATGTTAAAAAGACTTTCGGAGGGAAAAGGGAGCGGGAACTTTCTTAAGCGAAACTCTTTCGTAAGAGTTTTCCTGAGAAGAAAACCAAAAAAATGGCAAGAAGCAAATTATTTTTCATTCATTCAGAATATTGTTGTCTATGACGAACACAGAACCTTGCTTTCCTTTTTTGCCATCAATTGAAATCCATTGAAATTGCATACCTGGCAGCCTCACGTGTACAAAGACTCACATCCAGAAAAGTACAGAACCCTTATCATTTGGTTATGTGTAGAAAAGTAGAACTTTACGTCGGATACGACTATTACTTTACAGAACACACTCAAAGTGATAGAAGAACTATGCGAATATGAAATTCTAAGAAAACACTGGAGGATATGAAGGACTCTATATAAGAATAATAGAAAACAGAAAAAGAAAGCGATTCCTTATTGTAACTATCCGGGGATAGTTGTGCGTAACACTAACGCACCGTTGAAATAATGTAGATTTTCGTTTCCATCATTGCTCACGCTAATACTCAATATGGCAGCAGGCATAATGGCAAAGTCACCATATAAACGCCTGGATTGAGGTGCTAATAGATAAAACGGCTTTGTCAAGTATACCGTAACATGAGTATGTCTCACAATGGTATAAGTGGACTTAAAGCCTACTGTCTCATTCAAATGCGATCGTATTAGAACAACTGAAGTTCTCAAATTTTGCTAACATAGCACGTACAGATATGGCCGATGTATTCGTGTACTTGATAGATACATTCTGACTCCAAATTCCATTGACACAGCACCTCACTTCAGATCTCAATGGTTAGTACTGAATCCAAAAAAGAAACGCTTGAACCTACAATGGAAAAAAATTGCAAAGAAAAGTAAAAAACATTTAAAACCTATTTTCAAAACCATCAGACACTCTTTATATTATCCAGTGAATACTCTACGATTTTTCAGACGAGATCGCAGAATTACCTCATAGTCACCATCTTTCACTCACGAACCACCTGAAAACTACTATTTTTAAGATAAAATCTGTCACTTTCAGACAAACTGTAGAGAATCAAATAACTATGTTCGTCTCGATGGCACTCACATTTTCAAATAGAAAGTAAGAAGATGATAACTGTGAAACCTCATTTTCATCATATCAAGATCACTAAAAACTACATGAAATCTCAGGAGCACTGCTTTACTTGAGTGCAACTGTTTCTCACGTAATAGTTTCGACAGATCCTAGTTCTCCAACTTTCGTCACTCAATATCCTAATTTAAGTGTTGGTGCCTTGTTGGCGGATCGGACGCATCTACAATTATTTCTCTTCCGCATTAATTCTTAAGACAGGTTATATGATGACATAGCAATGTGAGCACAACTTTTATCAGATGTCAACTTCGCGTCGTTTGCCTTCCAAATTTCTTTTCATTTTCCAATAGGGATGACATATAGAGTATAACTAGTCTTCACAGATAGCAAAACATCAATTGATTGGTGGATTTCTGGCTAAGTAAGAATTTTTCTGGAGTCTCATTTGGACGTTGTGGCCAATTTCCCATCAATAAAGCAGTGATTCGCGATCACTGCTACAGTGGAAATCAGTCTCACTTTGTGTAGCTCTGAGAAACACTTCCTACCACAGACAGTTGTGGGGAGGAGGGCTGTGAAGGAGTTGTTGTAAAAAAAGCCCTACGGAAAGGTAACAAAGACGTTGAGGCACAAAACTATTGGAAGACTCCTCAGAAAAAGAAGAAAAAGTAGAACGAATCATAAAAAACACACCAAGCAGACTGCAAAAACCATCGAAGTTTGGAAACACGATGTTCTATTTAGATCAGCTTCTTCCCTCCCTGTCCTGCTTCGGCTGTCGATCTGTACGCGGCTTTATCGTTGTCACTCACAGAGTTTACTACACAGCACATTATATTCTTGCCTGCAGAGAATGGATATGTAAGACATAAATCGCATTGATATGAGGCCATTCTCACGTGACAGTTTCCCGTTCAAAGGCAGACTAACTTATAATATGTTTTATATGCCAATTCTTAATAAGCACACAGCCATGTGCTTTGTGCTGGACATTTGTCTGCTCCACAATCGATTTCAAACGTTCTTTGTGAAGACTTCATAGAAATTTACTGGAATCCAGCTGAAGGAAAATGCTTTGCCTTGAACACTGTCGAGACGATTAATGAGGATGGGGCGTAGGTATACCTACGGTACTCGTACAGCCACCCACTGCGCTGGTGTCAGCCTATGTGTCTCCTGCTTCATCGTCTAAGTCGCTTTCCTAATAGCTACCCGCCGCCATTGCTAAGTCGAACTCCTCGTTATCATCAGCGCCCCCAGGGAGGTCACTTTTTTTGCTGTATTTGTGCAATGCAGTTTTTCAATTGTATCCATAATGGTGACTTGCAATCTTTTGACTCCATGTGTGACACCGGTGTGGAATTCTTCGAAGACAGACATGACGACGCTAAGAGACTAGATGTTGAAGAAGTCTCAACATAATGCTAAAGTGCTTTGAAGTGATGAACTCACAGCTGAACGGATGTTTTCCTAATGAAACTGAATTAGTACTAGAGAATAAGCGATCAGATGATGTGGAGATGGCAATCAAGATGTCGCGTAACGCTAACATTGAAGGAGATGGAATGACATCTTAACGTCCCGATCTCTGAGATTCTCGTAACGTTTGATTGCTTAACTAATTCGTTTGATCTGCCCAACTATCTTCTTCTGCACTTGGCGGAAGACTTCACGATATGGCTTCAGATAAATGTGCAAACGGATTCGAATATTGTTGATGTTATAAATTTTTCACTCAGAATGTTCGTACTCTTTTTCATTGCAACAATCAATAGTCTTTTCGTACTCAGCTCTTTCCTGTTCAATATAGATAGTTACATGCCCTCCAATCAGGTTCTAATGATCGGCTAAGAAGGATTCATAAAAGTTGACCAGCTCCTTGCATATAAGCATTAAGTCTCTTTGAACGCTTGCTTGTTGTTATCAAAGAGTAGTGTTTTAAATGGTAGAGCTTTACTTGATCCAACATCTGTGACGAATGGATTGTCTTTTATGCTATCACCATCTTCATTATCGATCTCTCCTTCGGCACTGTTTGCGATCATGCTACCACGAAAGTTCTGGAAGTCTTCATCTAGGACATGCTTCTAATTCAAAACATATGCATTTAGGCTTCCTTATTCGTATAATTCTTAACTAGCAACTCTAAAGAAGTCTACGAAAACTTCACCGTCTTGCATACGATTTGCTAGCAGCGTATCACAATAACAAGCAGTGTACAATAATATACACAATGCTCATCCATTTTCTGCGATCTCATCGGCTCCTTTCCTTTCTGCTGACGAGCATGTTACAAATAATCATGTGGCATATTAATGAGAGTGTACTCCTTCCTGAACCAATCGAGCTGTACATCTAAATTCATAAGCTCTCGATTATTCCATAGCTTCGCAGTTGAAGAACTAAGATAATTGCACTCTGACCATCAAACGCGCCTGTCCACAAGGGCAATATAAAAAGCTATGCGCAATTGCTACTCGAATCTCTATAATGGCCATCTCCTCATTTTGCCATATGAAACCAAGAACGATGGATCTATTGTCCCTCCTGTTTCGCCATCCACGAAAAATAAAAAACTTGGCTATATCGTTGGTGAGACATTGAAAAACACCTAGAACGAAGGCGATAAGATATGATCACATGAGGAACCTCCACCACTTATCATTAAAATACCAGTTTGGCTCCTCGCGCGCTGTCTTTCATAACGTTCATATTTGATGAAAGACCAGCATTATCATGTCTTTTTTTTCAAAAAGATACTTAAGGACGGCGTCAAGTACTGTCTAGTCTGCTTGATGATTGCTGCCTACAAAATTTTCGCTCAAATACTCCTCTACAAGGCTGACAAAGCACCAGAAGGACGGCCATTCGACGAAGCAAGGTTTGAAAGTTTTGCAGTACTATAAATCGTTCGACTGTAATATTCATTAAAGTTTTGTGAGAGTTTAATAAACAGCTTGTTTCACTTCTATCAATTTGAGGAAGTCTTAGACTGATTTAAAACTGAAGCAGTAACAAAAGCTCTATATAAAAGACGAAACGTTCCTACTGATCAGATTCTTTGTCAGGTATATAGGTTTTCACAATTAAACTATGACCACTCCAGAGCAGCATGGCCATCGACGGAATAAGAGGGGTTCGATAAGGTCATGAAATCATGAAAATATGTCATATTTGGTTATTTAATTACGTTTTCTTAGAAAAATAAAAGATTTTGTTCAGAAAACATTTCAAATGTCTACCTATTAGGGACGACTCCCCATTTATTTGCTTTTATGAGACAGCTTACGGGGGTTTTGTCGCACTTAACCCCAAACGGACGGCTGTGGAAATCGATGCGTGTAGAAAGAATTGCGCAGTTTTCGTTGTTTGATTAAGCTTTTTCTTCGTTTGGCAAAAATTTCAGAATTCTTGTAATACTTTGACAAAACGCGATTCCTCCACTCACTCATATGCTTCTGGTTTAGTTATACGTGTCTTCTGTAGAGAAAAACGCTCGTTTGTTATGCAGTTGTACTGAATTTGGCATTCAAGCAATTGTATTGCATTGTGCAAAGGAATCGCACGGAATATACTTAGTTTTGCACTTCCCTAGCCTTATACAAGACCTAAGAGCTATTATAGAAAATAAAGATTGGAGAACAGCTACTAATTTATCAAAAATTAATATGCATGCTTTATTCGATACGTAATCATCGAAAACTTCCACTATAACCAAGTTTGTATCAATCACTCGTTCATTTGATCATTCGGATTCGACGTGCAAGAGAACAGGATGAGTTTAGATTATCGACATTGTGCAAACTATTGGTCAGAAATATGTGTCTCCAGAGAAGTATTCTCGGTACTTCTCCAATATCCGCACCCATATTCGAAAAAAGGTATTTTCTATTACTTGTCGAGGTTTCAGCAATTATTCGACAGCTTGAAAATCGAGAATCTGACGATTGTACTATATTTTTCGAATGGTTTTTATGTTATGCTGTAAAGGTGAAGTAAAAATTTCAGTACTTATATGTTAGATCGCGACAAATTCTTTAAGCCGATCTCTTTCGATGGACAGGATCTTTTCATAGAAGTTGTAGTAATAATTAGAAAGCTGAAATCGCTGGCTACAAGAAGGCGTTGCCAGTTTTTCTAAACATTCCTTTATGACGCTGTAGCATCCATAACAAGATTTCTTCTTACTCGCTTTTCGCCTTCATTTTTACCACGCGCATAAATCGCTGGAAGCAGGAAAAGCATATCAGCGTGTAGACAATTGTCCGTAACATCGGATTCTACGTTTTTATTAGAAATCTATGTCGATCTAGTGAAGAAACCCCAGTTGAACAACAGTATTTCAAACGCGATCGGTCGTTCCGCCCCTGCTCCGTTACCGCTCTGTGATTCGGCCGGTAAGCATGGTCGCCGAATAGGTCCAGAGCTGAATAAAATGTGAAGGAAGCCACAGCGGCGAATTTTTAGTAAGATAATCGCCTGATCTATTGCGTAACCCGACAGTGATCTACCGCACTATGTGTTAAATGGCGGCAAATATTGTTATTTTATTGAGGATTTTTTCACTGTATCGACAGAAACCTTAGATAAAAGAGCATTATTTTGTTATAACGCAAAATTCTGCGCGCTCTGATATGCTTTTCGTCCTCCCAACGATTTATACCCGCTGTAAAAATGAAGGCGAAATGCGAATAGGAAACAAAATTTTTTTTGTGGATGCTACAGCGTACAAAATGGTGATACAAAGATCTGGCGACATATAGTTGTAACCAGGGATTTAAGTTTATGAATGACTACAGACATCCCTACACAAAGTTCCTGTCAAGCGAATGAGCTTGGCTTAAAACTTTTGTCTTAAAAAGTCGCCGATTAATATATAAGTACCAAATTTTTTCTACATTAAAGCATCTTTCGGACAGAGGTTTTCATTCAGAGTTCCAATAACCATTCTAGCACAAATTTCAAAACTTAATTTTTAAGAAGGACATTTTGATACGTTATTGCACGTAAAAGATTACTGAGTTTCACACTTGGCACCGTGTTGACCGTGTAGCGCAATTTACACGTGGCGTGCGGTGCGCGCCGAGTGTAAAACTCAATTTCTTTAGCTGTATCGACGCACTAAGAAGTTTCTCTCAAAAACCAAGCATATCCTTGAAATTTTTAAGACATGCGCTATCGAATGGGTGTGAAAGCCTGAGAGAAAAGCCGGCCTAGCGAAAAATACTCAGATGTACAACAAAGCTTTATTCTTGTTGCTACAGCTCACAAAGAGAATTTTTTTCAAAAGACAAGCATACCATTGAAATCCTCGAGATTTGTGCTATCGACTGGTTATTGAACAGCAACAATCTAATGCCAATGTTGCAATATGAATGCACATAGAAGTGAGATTATTACGTGTTAGATTATTACGCGCAATTACGCATATGAAAGGCGATCTTATTTTCAGTGTTACAGCGCAATAATGTGATTTCTTTGAAAACCAAAAGCGCTTTTAAATTTCCGAGATTTGTGTTATTGAAGGAATGTTGAATTTTTTGAGGAAGAGCTTTGGTCATCGAGAGATGCTTGAGCGCGAAATAACATTTCTTTTCACTGTTATACTGTAATACAAAGACCTCTCAAAAATAAAATACACTTTTCAAATTTGCGAGATTTAAGCTATCGAATAACTACCAAAATGTCTGGAAAGAACGAAAAATACGTTTTTTTGAATATGGGTGCTGATAGGAGAAGTACTGTATTATATTCAATGGTAAACGCGCGCTCTCCCTACACTTGCTAAAGCTACGTATTAGAAACATTTCCACTTAGACCTCTATTAGAAATGTTTAGTTGTAGAAGATGTGTTATCAAGCTACGTTTGCGCAAGATAGACAGATACCAATGCACAATAGAGGTTGAAAATTTTTTTACATTTCTACAACGAGTGGAATTACCGCTGAAAAATGGAGGACTTTATGAGAATATCACTCTTTTAGCAAAACCCTTTCAAAATTTCAATCGTGATATCCCATTCTTTACCTAGCGACAGGATACCTCCCATTTATCAACTTCACCTGTATCTGCCTACAATCCACCTGTGACGTCTTTGCGGCGGGGTAGCATTTTAGAAGTGAAATGTGTTATTCTTTTCGCTCTCACAGCGTTCTATGATAACCTTTCAAAAAACCTACATTGTTGAAGTCCTCGAGATTTGGGCTATCTAGTAACCAATGATACTTCACTGAAGAGCCATATCAAAGCCCCAGCAGAACAAATGAAAGAAATTGAGTGTGAAACATAATTTTATTTTTGCTATAACGTCGTAAAAAGACTTCTAGAAATTGAATAAGTCGCTAAAATCGCAGAGCTTTGAACTTGGAATGATTACGAAACATCTAGGAGAAAGCACTTGTGCAGCGACAAAAGCCCTCAAACAATCGTGTACCTCAGCTGGTACACGTCGTCCCTTATAAGTTAATCTACATCGTAGAATACAGAAAAGTCACGATTGCGATTCAAATGATTTTGATTTGTAATCCTTTAGGAATCGCGTTAATTTCCTCCGCGGGAAGCGGACCGCCCTCCAATGGTCATTTGGCAATTTTCTAATGAATTTTATCGGCATAAAAGGGGCTTGATCGTCAGTAAATGCAAATATGATGGAAGAAACCTAGTAAGTAAAATTTCTGTTTGAAACATTTCTGAACAATAACAAAACAATGAATATTTGCCAGAAGTGATTCTACATATTGCAATGCCATGCCACTTTATTGATAATCGACGCAACTTTCAGGGCATAGCTTTTCTATATCCACTTATATCTAATCATGATATCTATATCTAATATAACACTTATATCGAACTTAAACAACTCCAATGCTTCTTCCACAACGCCACATTTTTGAGGGCGAAAACCAAACGCTTACGAAAAAGTCGTATAGAAAACCGTTACAGATAATTTGGTACTTTCCTAATTATATTTGATCTTTATTTTTTAAAAAATTTCGGCATTTTACCTAGTCCGTCTCAAAGTTTTTTTTACTGGGCACATTCGTTTTTCGTCTTCTTCTTGAATGTCGTAAAATACTCAGCGAGCATGTCGACTTGCCATTTTGTGAGAAAAAAGCCTGACTGTGGCGTTCATGGGGTGCTTGTTGTTGACTGTTGGAGGTGTTGGAGTGGGGATAAGGTATTAGGTTGGCAAAAGTAGTTGTGCTTTCAGACCGCAATTCACTCATTTGACAGAGAATGATACACCTAGTGATGTACTGATCCGTCTCATAGCGTTTCTTCTACTGCGTGGAGTCCAGTGCTTCTAGCATTCAGTTTGTTTTTCGTTTTCTTCTTGAACGTCGTAAAATACTCATTGAGCACTTTGACATGCAATTTCCTGCTTATGAATCAGTGTCGGGTACTAATTTCATTCCGGGTAATGGGAGGTGAGTAGGTAGTTATATTCCTGAGATATTCCCATGAACTTGCAGTAACCGAAAGTGTGTGAACAAACATAAGTTTTGAATTATTCGCAGGTTTTGAGGACCTTTTTCCTCAGCTTAGTAATATGCGCAAGCACACTGCGAAGCATATGTGCATACATTGAAATATATTCACACCACGTGCATACACTGAAATATGTTAACACGCTCGTTATCAGCCGACGGTGGGCGAACACATTCGCAGAGAAAGCCATTTTGTGCGGATTTTGATTAATATATAAATAAATAATATATATAAATATATTATATATATCTATATATATATGTATGGAATAACTCTAGCTTTTCTCTAGCCAATGTCTCCATGGGGCAAGATAATTAGTAAGAAAATATTGGGTGATAATTAACCTATACTAGTCAGTGCATTCATGGCGTTTAATCAAAAAGTAACACTCACGGTCAACTGTAAGTGCGAGTTTTCTACTGCACTTGACGCCTGTTGCAGATCATTCGCAGTCTTGGTTCAAATTCGCCTATAAGCTTTTCTTGGAAATACTGTTCAAGCCAAAATTCACTCATCATGAAGAACTTGGTAGTGCGGTGGAACAGCGAATGAAGCTGAAAGTACTTATTATATTCCGAGTTGATAAGAATATTACTTTTAGCGGTCTTACGTAGATGTTAGATTTATGTCTCGATTGGTATGATTGTTCCGATTTTTGATAGGAAAACTATATAGTTGGACAGAAATGAAATTTTGAGATTGCTTTGCACCAGCTAAATTGCTTACTACAAATGAGGCATATTTGCAAGCTAAATTAACAATAATATTTGACTACCTCAACTCAGTGAATAGCTAGAATGTGCTTCATATTTTATCGTTAGCTGCAACACATGGTTCGCCGAGACTCACCGACCTTTCCGTTCTTTTGAAGTCGAAAAATTGGTGGTGGAGCTGTTCTGATATCAGTGCACACCTCCCAGCCTACATAGGAACGTTTAAACACGGCTATCACAGAGTACCAGGTACATATTCATCAGTGGTCATCAGAAAAACAAAAAAACTCATTCACTTGTCGTGAGCAGGCGTAAACCTCAGTGATTTTTTTTTTGTGTGATACTCTTGGGCCGTTAGTGAGAGGAAGGAACTGAACATAAGAAATGCTAAAATCCTGTAGATGAAAAGCGAGCCATATATGAAGGAAAAAGAACATTGTTCGGTTTTAATCGTCTTTTAGTAGATTTGCCAAAATGTGATTAACCTTTAGAATCTCAAGCTCTTTTTGAGCGTTTTATTCCATGACGTCGTTCAAGATTGTAATCATGGGTACATCTGGTCTTGAGAGCCACAATTTCTCATGAACGTTCAGAAGTGAAGATGACTACACAGTGCGGATGTCTCACTGTTTATTTCGTAGAAGGCTAGCCCTGTTATTCAGAACACATACTTTCCAATTTCACGATCTACCACAGTACTAGCATTGTTAGTTTTTTTTGCGTGACTAGTCGTCTTATGAACTGTGCGCGTTCACACACTTTTCCCACCCAGTCCGTTTCTCTGCATCACCATCTTGTACGGTGGACTCAGGTTCGGCTGACGCCTGAAGATTTTTTACCTTCTCTATGAATGTCGCCAAAAAATAAACGAATCGATTCTCGTACGAGTCCCAGCCGTGTTTAGTGTTTAGGGCGCCCCAGGTAAGCCGAATAAATTGAGCTAAATGCATAAAGTTTGAATTTTCACACCCTGAATTGATACGATCGCACTGGATGTCGCTAAAGCAGAGACTTCACGTACTGGTGTCGCTTATTTCTCCCTTGAAATTTCTGAGCAAAAAAAATTTGATTACATGCGCCTATTGCTTAGATTGCTGCTGTGGCTGACTTCAACTCATTTTGCGTGACTGTCCTCGGTGTAAAAGTTCTCTATAATAATCTTACAACGAACTATAGGTTTCAATCGCTTTTTGTTCAAGGAAATCCATTTGATACGTTTTGAGACTTCAAACTTGAAGCAAATTCCAGGACCGGTTAATGATCAATCGACGTATTAATCGAATAATTCAGTGTTTTCCACGTCAAGCAGATCCACAGCTACTGAAAATAATGACTATTCAGTACATTAGTGATACAGTACAATAAAAATAGATAGCCTTTATTGCATTATATTACTATTCTACCCAATGACCATTATTATTCACAACCATAGATCGCTTAACAAGAAAAACACGTCAAAATTGGACATAAATCCGGTAACATCCAACAGCGCTTGAGGTCGATCATTGAAGTCGGTAATCGACTATGAGTTCATGAACCGGGAGCTATTCAAAGACCAATGCTACACGACAACACTGGATCACTCACTGT
>JAHQIW010001247.1:0-20088 GCA_019055375.1 Parelaphostrongylus tenuis
ATGGAAACGAATAACAGTCATATCTGAAAAAAAACTGAAATACTTTGCAGTTTGTGCACTTTTTGTTAACTTTTGATGATTATTTGTAATCGTGTCATATTTATAGAATAGAACTCCTCCTAGAATTTTGTGGAATACGCTATTATGTTTTTGCTCATTCTCTACAATAAAAATAAGTCTCTTCTGACAACGTTTCAATAAGAGCTATATTTTCCTAGTATCTAGATGACTACATTTATTTCTCCTTTGCTTGTCTACACTGGTGCTTTTGAGCCTACCGTATAAACAACACTAAAAGGACATATTAGTGAAAGTTGAAAACCAAATCTGAACATAAAGGTACAGTGCCGAACGTACGTTCAATGAACCTGAGCTACTCTGAAGTAGACATCTGCATCATAACGTCTCCATTACGTTTGTACAAGCCTCATTAATGATTTACGATCCATTCTCTGACAAGCAGAAAATATATCTTTTTTTTGAAATGCCAAACTTTATTGTCAAGGTATCGCAAAGACAACTCTATATCTCTTTGCCGGTAACCATCTTTAACCGTAGATATCTTTTCGGCAGCAGCACTCTCTCACCGCTTTTGAATAAACCGTTCGGAAAGCGGATTTCTATTCTAAATTTCTAGTATAGATTGTGACATTTACATGGATACGCCGTGACCGAGTGGTTATGATGTTCGTCGTGACCCTCGTGGGGCCGATCCACACCCCGTCCACTCCCTGGTAGTACCACAAACAAGCGCTCTATGGAACGCCACAGTCAGGATATCCTCCAGATTGCATGGAGGCGCGCTGAACCAGTATTCTACAATGTTCAAGAAGGAGACGAAAACGCACTAGATACTAGAAGTGCTGAGATCCGTGTAGTGAAAAAAATGCACGTGGATGCGAATCAAATGTAGCGCCAAAAAGTGTAGAATGTAGGATTTTTTGACCGTTAAATGCCACATCTTGTCAAATGTGTATCGCATGATTACAAAAATTTCAATAGAAATCACTTGTACTCAAGAACTGACCATTGAAAGAGGATGAATGGAAATTAGCTTATAACGGGCAAAATGCTTCCTTGTGTGTCCTTGGATAAAAGCTCTAAAAACGACTCTTGACAAATGGCAATCGTTGAGAGGGCCGAATGCACAGGAGCCCAGCCTCGCTGAAGCGCAAATCCATCGAACGCCAATTGTGAGTAGGTAAAATTACTGCTGAAAGGTGGCAGAGTTGATTTCGACGTTTCTGCTGATGAGGACCAACAGCGTCTTTACGGGAGCTCTTCTTGACGCAGACCATCATAGAAGCCGGAAAAATGACTGCGGTCCATGATTTTTGCTCGTACAGATTTCTGCTGAGTCTTTTTGAAAAGTTGACGTCAATTCTGGCGATTGTGAAGTGGTTCTATTGTGAATCTCTCCTCATTTGTGAAAAGCATCCTCGACAAATGAGCACCCACCAATTAAATAAATCTTTCGGTGCACCTTAGAAAGCTTTCTTCTTCTATCCTCCTCATCCAGGAAGTGAACACGAGCGGTCTTGTAGCTGCTCAGCTTTGGCTTATGTTTGACAATGTTTCGGACGCTCCACTTGCTGATCCCGAGCTTCCCAAGTCATCTTGCGCTTCGAACGATCAGGATTGCGTTGAATCTGACAACAGATTTTGAAGGACGGTCCTAATTCCCTCCAGTCCTTTTGAACTATTTACGGCTGTGGGACACTTGCTAGTTTAAAATCAGCTGGTTTTTGGGACAGAGTCAACTGTTGTCATTACCGTCTTGTGCAACTTTACAAGAGAACTGAAAATCGAGAGATAAATAAAACAGATTCTTACTCACCCGAAATAAACACAAAATTCGAAAAACAATTTAACAAAATTACTAGCATTGATGATAAATATTATATCGATACTTAAATCAACAAAACACAAAGTTATCAAAACTTTTATTCCAAAAATCGGACCCAGAAGAACGTCTGAAGAACGTCACATTGCAATCCACGAACTAGAATGGAATGAACAGCGTGAAAGGCTATCTGAGTTTATCATGTCTACCCAAACCATCCATAGTAACTCACAATTCCGAAAGCCTGGAGAGCACCATAACATTGAAATCTTGCGAGAGTTTTAGGAAACAGCTTTGTCTTACTTCCATCGAATTGAAGAAGCCTTTACTCATTTGAAGCAGAAGCACCCTACAAAAGCACTATACAGGCGGAACGTTCTTACCGATCAGATTCTGTGTGAGCTATATAGGTGTTCTTAATCAAAATATCACTACTCTGCAGCAGTATGGCCATCCGACGAAAAAGAGAGACTCGGCAAGGTACACAATCATGAAAATAATTTCAACTGATCCTTCAAGACATCATGGCAACATTAGAATGGTACCAGATGCATACTTCAATCAATGGCTGAAAATTACATTATCACCGTTATCGTGGTTATCGTGGTGAGGCCATTCCGGTAACATAAAACATTGGTGATATTGTACTTCACATACACATGTGGAGGGGTTGGTCTTGGTCTAAACCTAACAGAAATGAGGAACGATTTGGTCTTGAATGCAAATTTAAGCTATTAAAATTGCATAAGCTACCGCCTGATTAGACGAAATGAGGGAAACCAGTTCCATGTGGAGAATATGTGTGCAATATTCTACAAGAGCTTTTTATTTCACCGCT
The DNA here is from genome assembly GCA_019055375.1 of Parelaphostrongylus tenuis. Classification (NCBI taxonomy): domain Eukaryota; kingdom Metazoa; phylum Nematoda; class Chromadorea; order Rhabditida; family Metastrongylidae; genus Parelaphostrongylus; species Parelaphostrongylus tenuis. The sequence continues at coordinate 2,682 of JAHQIW010001247.1, forward strand.
ATAATAGCTCTGTTATGATACTTGTAAATATATGGGCAGGAATGATGATGTGATATGCAGAAATTCGATCTCACGTGGGAGCTGAGCCTGTGTTTCACTCATCCATCGTGCTTGATAGCTCGTTAACAATGGAGACCACTGTTTTGATATCACTTCTTCTTCGATATAAAACAATCCTTCTTCTTCTGCTGCAATAGTTTCAAATGTATGATGTTTTTTTTTAGAAAAAAGCTTTCATCATTCATTTACAGTCACAACTACAATCCTCATAACTGCAAACGTGCTGATGTGAACGTCCAATATACCTCGGACAGCAGTGGTTTTCTCATTCACTATTCTAAGGCCTTTCAGGAAACTTCTGTAGCTCCATAAAACACTGTCGATTTGCGAGATGCAAAAGTCATTCATTTTAATATCTGCTAATCGATTTGCATAGCACTAAGAACGGCCCTACAGAAATGCAGATTTGGCAATGATAACAGAATAGCACTGAAACAATGAATACCTGGATTACTTAAAGTCTTCGAAGTATCATTCCTGCAGTTTTTTTCAAATGATTTCTTTGTTGCCAGCAGCAAATCAGCAATGCAATCGTGTTTTGAAAATATAAAAGAGAAGAAGTTTTGTTCGTGATTTTCATTCCTAGATTTGTCGTACTTTTGCCTAGCATACCAAGCACAATATCATCATATTCCACGCTCTGATGTGAATTCTGCATTAATCTGATCAATCAGCGTCACATAATTTGCCAGTCTATTGCTGCTATAGTACTACAAATTATCGATTTAATGAAGATTTTTATCTCAAAAACGTCATAGTATAATTTCAGTTTCCACCGACGGTGGCACTTGCAGCGATGAAATGCGATCGAAATGGTCCAGATGCCAACATACGAAGTGCTCGGTCCACTACACTTTGTCACATCATTCTCGACCATGCCGCCATGATGATATTTGTGGTCTAGACGGGACTTTTCTTTTACAAAATGTTACTTCTAAATATACTGTAATTCTAACCGAAAGTGTTCCTGAAATTGAAGTGTGATTGGCTGAAACAGGCGTTATTGTTGCCTCCTCTCCACTGTACACTTTTTATCCCCATTCGCCATCTGTGCAGTACAAATTCCCGTCACCGTGTTGTCGGCAATAATGCAGTACTCGTCACCCTTCATCTTCGCTGCGGCGCTACAAAGCAGCTTCCTCGATCACATCAAAAAGCTTGACAAGCTAAAGACAACTTTGAAAACTAATTTTTTTTCTTACAAATCGTTCAAATCACCACCTAACACACTGACTACCATGCCATTCTCACTGAAGATACGAAAAATTCATTTGGAAAGTTTTATCGATCTCGAAAAATTGAATAATTGAAATCAAGTGCCACTGCGATAATCGATTCCAAATAGTTCTGGTGCTTTTTTAGAAAAAATAATCAGGTGTTTACAATTCTTCTTTGAGTGTAGTCAAATCTTTGCTTCAAATCTATCAATAAATCTACAAAACTAAAAACTTACCAGGTTCTCCGCTATATCAAGAACAATTCTCTGGCACTGCAAAGGTTCATAGGTGATTCTAACCTCAGTTGATTTAAAATGCTCGAGATTGCAAAATCAATAAGAGTGCACTACGACCCTGTCTTTCGAGAAGATCAAAGACATAAAGGCCAAAGCCATTCAGTTGAAGTCAAGAGTTAATTTGGAAACGCTTCTCAATTATATGATTTTTGAACCTTTTTTGAACTTTTGACGGAAAAACATTTGAAATCCATAGTTTCAAATGCAAACACACCGTCTGCATCACAAGACGTGATACAATTGCCTGAGCCTCCGCCCTTGCTGGTGGCAATTCCCTTGCAACTTGAGAAGAAACGTCGTCATTTAAGTGTAACTCATCGCAACAGGCAAAGTTGTGAAGCCACCACTGTGAAAGGTCTAGAACTCGCTGCAATGAATGTTTTTGTGGATGCTTTGAGGTGAAACTGAGTAGTTACATCATTCGTTATATAGATTCTGAACCTATCCTTTGATTCTTTATTGGAACTATTGGACTTATTGCCACAACTCTAGATTACTGATGCATTAATAGATATATTCATTCAGACCAGAGTTCATGAAGTTCTGTACTAATTGAAGAATATTTATAGTGTCATAAAAGTCTTTTATACATACACTGTCCTGCAGGCATCTCCACATCTTAACACTGTACTGATTGCGGCCAGCAGCGAAAACATAAACAGATCGGTTGCAGATCTTGCCGAGTTTTGTAAGAATACTCATTTTTAGCGCCTAAAAATCTAAGCAAATACTGTATATGCAAATAAAGGCAAGTTTTCACTTCAAATCAAATCTTTCGTAAAACAATGACAAATTCAGTACTTAGTACTTCTAGGTGTGGGTCGTCTTCGAAGGTCTCTAACTTCTCCTCCAGGGGCTCCAAACTCGGCTAACTTAAAGCAATATTTCTTGTAGTAAGTTGTAGAAGATTCTCTCTATCTCAAAGCGCACATCGATCACTTACTCAGGTAAAACACATGACAAACGTTGGAAGGCAATATGATGAGTGAAAGAGTTTTCTCACCAAGAATTTCAGCCATGCGTCAATTCCCTGAGTGGCGTGGCATAACTACCCGCGCCCTCATTTTTGATGCTGGCGACGTAATATTCTGGTGTTCCCAAAATAAAATATTTGCAACTGATGGAGCGACGGAATCACAGGTGGACTTTCATAATAAAAACCCTCAAAAGCACACTGACCTTCTGGCAGAAACGGAAGCACTTTTGGTGGCGAAATGTTGATTTTCAAGAAGCAAGACTCTCCTTGGTTAAGCTTCGTTCGCAGTCCTCTTTCGGTTTTTACCTTTATTACGTCTAGAAAATCTCCTTCGCTGATGAAAAGGTAGGCTGATAGTCGAGAGAAACACTTCTACAGACTTTCACTATTTTATTGACAAAACAAGTAAAAAAGATAACACTAAGTATTTAAAAATACGAGATAGAAAGTAACTGGATATAGGAATAAGAGCTACTTTAGGTTACTAAGTCTAGTTGTGAGGCCACGAGAATGCTCCATTTCAGTGAATTTGCCAGTTGCACTAAGCTGCGAAGGTAAAACTAAATTCTACAAAGGCGCTACTAAAGTAACACTAAGTTGAGACAACCCTTACTCACCTTTATGGACGTTCCAAGTCCCCTATGGCGAATGTGGCTGGGTTGGCGTCAATTTCTCGCAGTGGTTGTGGCGTGTAGACAAAACAAAAACTTTCATATGCACATTTCATATGATGGAGTCTTATTCCATTCATGTCACGATTGCCAACTCTTGAGTGGTCCTTCTCATTTCCCAAACGTTCCATGAGTCAAGTGGAATCAAAAGAGTGGAGTATTGCTTCTTTTAAGAATCGATAATTCATTTCACTTTGTATCCTAGTTTTTCTAAGTATTTTGGAGAGCGATAGTCATACTGATTCCGATTCATTTTCATTAGTAGCACAGACCCTGAACCTATCCCTTCTCTGGACAAGAACTTTTCATGAAAAGTGCTAATAATCTCTCGAACGCTCAAATTTTTGGCTATAGCATTACGTGGCCGATTTTTTGAAAACGTTTTTTATTATAACGTTGTAAAATTCAGAATAAAATTATGTTTGACATCGGTCGCGCAATTAAATCATTACTTCAGTGAAGCATGAATAACATATGAACTTGTGGAGTAAATCTTTTAATATTAGAGTCAGACTTTCTTCCAAAGCGAAGAAACAATTTCTAACCAAATAACAAAAATCGCACTTCTGGCAGGCTCTGTCAATCGATGATCGCAGCGACACCCGCTGTCTCACCCAGCAGCTCGTATCGCTCAAAGCACACATCTTCTGGTATGTGATACAATATTATTTTCCCTGCTACACTGCAGAGAAAAGGCCTATAGGCTTTGCCTAACCGGTGTCGCTGTTTTCCTATGTTCTACGAGGGTATCTCCTCCGTGCGCAACGTTCCGTTTTTTCGCGAAAAGGAGAGAAAGCCGCTAATTTAAACAACGAGGTCCTAGAACTATCATAAACTGGATGAATTTAAATCATTAGTCGGCTCTTTGAAAGATACTGCTGTCGACAACATCGGTGAAGAATACGACTGGCTCGTTGAATATCTTCTCGTTGGCCTATGAAAGCCGAGAGTCCTAAGGTCACGAAGAAACCGCTTGTCTGCGCAGACACTCGAGCTAATACGTCAATGTGGAATCGCACGAGCTACAGGCAACCGAAACCTTACGTCCGTACTTGCGAAACGCTGCAGAGAAGCTATAAAAGAAGACCTCAAAGTGAGAGCGAGCAGCAGTTATGGCAGAAGCTGTAAATGCTGGGAAGAGCATTCGCATAGCCCAGCGAGGCTTCGCCAACTATAAGAACAAGATGATTGCACTTCGATCCCCTGACGGGACACTTACAGCTTCTAGAAGGCTATGCGAGAAAATCATCCACCACTACTACTCGGACCTCTTCGCTAGCCATGTCCTCTTACCGCCATATAAATTGAAAGAGGGTGAAATATGTCATTCCACCACTCCTCCCTTCCGAAATCCGACGCGCCACATCGTCGGTGAAGAATAGAATAACACACAGTCCAACAGGATTAGACCAGGACACTTGAAAATTATATCGCCAGTTCTCGTCAAAACCCTGGCTCAGCTCTTCACTCCGCTACCCGTCAGAAATGCAAGTTCCTATTCAATGGAAAACCAGCAAGACCGTGCTGTTGTTCAAAAAGGTGGAGGACCTTCGCGAGATGGGCAATTAACGCCCAATCTGCAAGCTGTTCGTTGTCTATAAACTCTTCACCTCAGTCATCCTAAACAGGATTGACAGAACACTGGGCGAAGGGCAGTCCATGCGAACAAGTAGGGTCCCGAAAAGGATTTGGTACCATAGACCAAATCCACTGATTACAAGACTCATTGAAGTTTCACGGGAGTACAATACCGCTCAGGTCTCACTTTCATCGGTCTGAAGAAAGCCTTTGATTCAGTAGAAAGAGAAGTGGTTGTAGAGGCACTGGATAACCAGGGCGTCCCCACTCGGTAGATGATGTCTCTCCGTGAGCTATATAAAGGTTTCATTACCAAGGATATCTCCATTCTCCAAACAATATCACCATCACGTAAGAAGAGGGTTCGACAAGGCAATACAATTTGCCGAAATTATTCACTGCCACCCTCTAAAATGTGATGCGAACATTAGAATGGAACGATATGGGAGCGAAAATTGACGGTCTGCAATTGAACCATCTTCGCTTTGCTGATGATCGTCCTCAATCCCAGCATCAACCAAGCAGAACGAACGCGCACCGATTTCGACAACGCCTGTGGAAAGATTGGCCCTCTAACTGAATCTAACAAAAACGATGTTCATGAGGAACGGATGGGTTTCAAATGCCCCATTCACGCTCAACGGAAGAAAATCTCCGAATGCTCTAGTTATGTTTGTACCTAGATCGTGAAACCAACATGATTAACGACCTAGCTCCAGAGTTGAGCAGGAGGAACGAGCGGCTTGTGAAACGTTAAAGAGCATCGAGATGTAGTGAAGAGGACAAAGACTACTCGACTCCGTGACCACCTTTTCAGCTCGACGATTATTCCTGCCCTAACGCATGCAGCAAAACCTGGTCGATACGTAAGTAGTATGAAAGATCACTTGACGTTTTTGAACACGCAGTCGAAAGGTCGACGCTAGGAGTATCGCATATCTTCCAAATACTGAAGGATTCGAAGTTTTGACCTACGTGACAGAGATCGACGATGCGAAGACGCCGTTTTGCACGCCAGGATATCAAAAATAAGGTGGGCCGGATACGTGATGCGCTTCAACGACAACCGATGGACGAGAGCCGTTACCGACTGGATTCCTCGGAATATCAATCTCTCTGCAGGAAGACCACCGACCCGATAGTTCGATTTCTCAACGAAAGGCTTAGAAGAAAGATATGATGCTCAGCGATTCTTCAGAAAGAGAACATTGCGCTGATCTCGCACGCGATAGGGAAAAATAGATTTGCTGCTGGTACCTGCTCGAGTCACTCGACGATCAACGGGACGACAGGTGATACAGGTGATCTATTAGCGTGACTGGAATCAGTGTCGCTATCGACTATAAGGACAAATTGTTGGATTGGTTGCTGACAGAATGATTCGTTGTAGCGTAGAGTGGTGTGCGAAAATGGGCGTCGGTAAAACGTAGGTAAAACTAGGAAAAAAGTATTTGACAGTAGTTGAAAATGAGTTCCTTTTTCATTTGTCAAGAATGTGTGTTTATCAAGAAAAAGTCCGATTTCCTAGTGACTCGAGCGAGCCACCAGCAACACATCCAGCTTGTCGTGTAGAAATTGGAGGCAAGGGTTGGTGATCTTCCTGTAGAGCGCTTGACCATCCCGAGAAATCCAGGCGGTAACGGTTCCCATTGTGTTATTTTATCTCCATGTAATTATTAGGTGCCTCTAACTTACAAACTTTGCTCACAAGGACCGATAATCCTTATGCGATGTTCAAGTGACTGAAGAAATACTTTGAATTCACGTAGTCATCTTTTTGCTCTTATACCGTTGTGAAAAATTTGCCAAAAGTCAAGCAAAAAGCCCTCTACAAACCCAATTTGAGCAAACAAATCAAATCGACTGCGATACAGAATTTTCATTTTTGCTGCTACAATACAATAAGGATAGTTTTTTTTCGAAAGCATAACACATTATTTAAGCTGCCAGTATTTGAGCTTTCAAATGTTTAGTAAAACGTTAATGAAAAGTTTCTGTTCAATAAGAGAGGCTTTCAAACAATAGCGAGCCATCAGGCTTACACGTCATTCCAAATGTGTTAGACAGAATAAAGACCATTATAATCAATATTTACCGACATGAAATAAGTTTGTACATTCGTAGCATTAGAATCGATGCCTTGGGACTTGGTAAATTTTCAAATTAATTTTGCATGTTGCATGGATGTTTTTGCATATTTTTGCATTTCAAAGGTTGTGAAAGCGTTTTGAAGAACTGGTGGTCGGTGGACGCGAGGAGAGAAAACGCTCACCCAACCAACAGAATGCGGAAAGCCCTTGCCAAGAGTCCGTCGAATTTCGAAGCATCAATTCAAATGCAACAGAATCAACAAACTTACTTCTCAGTGGCTAATATATGTTGATTGTAATGGCTCTTATTTTCATTGATGAAGATGGGTTTGAGCCTAGTTAAAATAATGTAAAATTTGCGGTTTAGAACCACAGTTCCTTTTCCACTGACCTCATGTCAGCCAGGCCGAACTAACGTTGACCCATCGACAACGTTTCTGGAAGGATAGGTCTCCAACCAAGTTTCACAAGAACGATATTTATGAAGAACAGATCGGTTCTGATTGCCTACTCATCCTTACAAAATCAATATCGCTGAAAGGTTCAAATACGTGTGCTCAGCTTGCAAAGTCAATATGGTGAACAACTAAGATTTAGAGCTGAGCAAGAGTAAGCAAGCCACTTGGAGAGCGTTTGAGAACATTGACGTTGAAGAAAAAGTACAAGAAACATCCAACTTCATACCTAACTTTTGACCAGCGATTACTTTGCCTCCACAAATGTTTCAAAAAACTAGTCGCTAGGTACGCAGCGTGTAAGATAATTTGGAGTTTTGAAACGCGGAACCAAAATGTTGATGCAAGGAGTGTTCCGCTCTTACAAATGGGAGAAGGGATCCGAAAATCTGACCTGTGGCAACGATCGGAAATTGAGTGCGCCGCTCTGCACCCCAGAATGTCAGCGATCCTTAGGCTGGACACATTATATGTTTTGATGAGAGCAGATGGACGATAGACGTAAACCGGGAGAATCCTTTGAAATGTCTGACACAAAATAAGAAGGCCGCCTGACACCGTCTAAAATCTTCACAAAAAACCTATAAGAAGGACATGATGCTCAAGCAATCCCTTCAATGAGGAGGACCTACTGAGGCGGTTTGACGTATTAAGAGAATATGGAAAGCTCTGCTCTAGTCATCCGACAATCAGCGAGACAAGAGATTATACAGGTGATGGCATTCTCCACAAAAAACGTCTTGAAATTTGCGAATTTATAACAAAATCGTACTGAAAGTGCAGGGAGAATACTGTAGCGAAATTGTTCGTTGTTCAACAATTCAACCAAAACGACGCGGAAGTCTCAAAATGAGAAACGGTCGTAAACGCAATAGCATATTCAGCTTCAGTCACGGCTTTTAAAACTCATAAGCACGGTCTGTGATAATACAGCGCTGACTGTGCTTTCGATTTGTCATTCGCGAAATAGTTGTAACAAAATTCATCACATTCCAAGTTGGAGACTTCTTGCAAACACTTTGGAAATGAGTAAAACTTTCTGCTTCAAACACCGTGTCGTTTACTATTGAGATGAGACTTCCATAGCAAAAGGACTTCCATCTCTAAATATTTCCTACTACGGTTGGAAAGAAAGTTATGGGGTACTACAATAAGCACGGATAACTTATTGTGACCTCAAAGACAAGCCTCGTTCAGGAAGTCCAAAAACGTTTGAGTTCTTCGATGAAGCCGAAGATGCATTTAAAGAGTTCTTTAGATCGAAGTCGATGGAATTATCGACTTCGACCAGATCCGAAACTTGGCGGACCGGCGGCAGAAAGTCGTAGAAAACGATTGCCTTGAATCTGAAGAATAGTTATTATTGCTTTTGCCTAAAATTCTTGCACAAACTTTCGATTTTTGTCAAGTGCCCTAAAACTTTTTTTCCAACCCAATGATTTGTAGAAGATGCAGCGGTCAGTAGAGAGCTCTTCAAAATTCAGAATCTAGGCCATCGTATGCCTGGAGCAATTCAGTGAACATGAGGACGAGTAATGCTATTATCCAACTGCGAAAATGTCGGAATGGCATCAAATTCTGCTGCTTTTTTTCTTCTATATAGTACAGCAATATCTCCTTTGGAGCGTTGTTGTGGGTAGTGATTTTCAAGTCTTCAAACCTCGGAAAGTGACTGAGCCGTATTGATTACCTAGTATAGCTTAGAATATTTCAAACTTTTCAAGCGATCTTTCAAGAACACTACAGAAATGGAGAGGACGACTAAAGAGTTTATAACCGTACATCAAGAATTGAGATAACACTATGAGAAATGTACAATAATACATTTGTTTTGCCTGCACACCGTGCGGAAATTTCGGAAGGACGGCGTTCTGTAAACATCCACCTTGATGAGATACCTGAAACATTTAAAAGATGAACAGGATAGAGTCTGCTTAACATCACATCACCTGCATTCTTAGACATCGTCCACTGTGCTTTCCCATTCCGATACATTGGCGATTTCATCGGAGTAAAATATTTTATTATCCACTAGAGTATTTGATGCCTTTATGCAGCTGTTTATTCCAAGATCCAATCCTGACACGATTTTCCCGTTAACATCCTCATATTGGTGGATTTTTGGTAACATTTTATTATACGCCTGCCTCTTAACCATACAGCTGAATTTCTATAGATGTACTCAATTTAGCTATCAGTTGACCACTCCGTTAAAATTATCATTTACAAGTGTGCTAAATCTGAGAGGCTAACAAGAATATCAAAATTCAACACTTCTGCGTACAAATTTGTTACCGAAAAAGTTGGAAGTGAGAATTGTGTTTTATTTTACCAATCGATATCTTCTTTGGAAGACTTTTTTCTCAGAATTGCAGTTGTGATTCAGGCGCTTTGTCGATTGTCGCAGCATCAGAAAACGAAGGCGGGAGCCGAATATAAGCTGTGCAACTTGAGAATTTGGCACATTCACTGAAATTTTACTTTAACTTGTCGCTCCCACGCAGTCCATTTATTCAAATTTGACAGAGATTTAATTTCTCACCTCGATAACTGGTTTTTTTGATCACCGCATTAACACAGTGTGTCACGAAAGACGCTTTTAAAGATTCTGCTCTGAATTAAGCTAGTTAAAGATCCTTTGAAGCACTTGAAAAAACCAGAAAAAATTAAGATCAGCCAAGGCGACGTCACCCTCGTATAGGTACCGCGTTCCAAATCTGTTGTTATCTCGTGGATGATCTGTCACGAAGGATGTAGACATTAGTCTTTGTTGAGTCTACAATACTTATTCTCTTTCAGAAAAATGATTATTCTTACAAACAAGGCAGGACCTTCGAGCGCTTCATTTATGATTTTGTTGCTAGTCTCAATCTCAACCGTGTTTGGATGTGGAGTGATTCCTGGAGGTCAAAGTAATGATTACGAATTGTTATAGTGCTACAAATATTCTCATTCTTAGATGAGAACTCTAATCAGAAGGAGCATGCCTAGCACTCCCTCATTGCTTAATTGTTGTCGCAGTCTGCGCTACCTATAGGCAGGGTTTTTAATTCTATATGAGAAGTTCTATATAAGAAGAAAGATAAAGCTAAGAAGATTTTCAATTTAGTGACTTTTATGAGTTAGCTAACAGCAGGAGTTTATAAACAAACTTTAATCGGCTAACGTTTTGGAGTTTTCGTCTTTTTGGAGCCTATGATTAGATGGTTGTCCACTGACGTTCGCCCTCGTTCTGGTCTTCGTCTTCGTTGTTGTGCACGTCCGATTTTCTTCAAAGAAAGATCGCTCTAATGAAGAGCTTGGCGATGTTATCGTATACAAGATGACTGCTATACAAGCTTAAAGCGTTAGTTATAGGTTGATAGTGGTTTAAGTGACAATATGCCACGACTTGATAAGGCGAAATGTTGTCTGAGCCTTTTCAAAGTCGGTGGCATGCGGTTATAAAGATATTCATCTTCAATCTGCTGTTCAAAAATGTCACTTGAAAGCATCGATGTATTCTGAAAGATTGCCAAAAAGTGCATGAGCCAGTGACATGCTTAACCATGAAAAGGCTTGAAACAATTCTCAGAATAGATCGATATTCTTAAACGAGATTTTCAAAGCAGTCGATTGAAAAACATTGTCTATAAGAATAATTCTATATCAATGAACAATGCCGAGTGAGTTTTCCATTCGGGCGGCGGTCCACCGAAACAGAGTCGACTTGAACGAGAACAAAACGAAAAATTGTGGATTATCGCCTCGAATTATCGGCTCTGAAGAAACGAAGACGTCGAAATATCTGCCGCATAAAGTTTGTTTTTCAACCTCGTGAAATGAGACAAATTATAAAAGAAAGTTTTATTAGATGGTAATGACGACGAGAGCCTGTTTACGAAGTACTTAATGATTCAGTTCTGCAATTATTCACTACAAAAGCTATGAAATTTTGTTGCAGCGAGCACTAGGACCTTCACTGCCAGCGGGCCAACAACTTACCTGTTATCGCGGTTTACACAGATAACAACGCAGTCCCTGCCCTAATCCCTGGTATTGCAACCAGCGCGGATGCTGTTCAGGCATTTGCACAACGTTTTGCAATGCAAACCGTAAGTTTACCACTTGGTCATTTCATTCTTTTTTCGCTAATTTTGAAAAGACGTAAGAGATTAACCGCATTTTTTCACAAATCCTCCGCCTCCTAGAGCATACTTTGCTTGCAAAGCTTCACTTATGCCAAACTTCGAGATAGTGAAGAAGATTTGCATTTTAGATGATCGATGTTCTCGAAATTGAAGGTCGGAGAGCACTCTTACCTGTTTTCGTGATCTCCAACATTCTGGGTCAACTCCAAATTAACACCACTTACGAACCATTGCTATGTTCGATGTTCAAGAAACTAGAGGTTAACCGTAAGTTTCCAGTAATGGACAACCATTCAGCAGCTTCCAGTCTGAACTATAAGAGGCATTCAAAAAGCAGAGCTATAATTATTTCTTTTTTTTTGCAAATAGGGATTTTTTGCAAACTCATTATAAAATATCTCAAAGTTTGAGGGAAACTATAATAGAGCCATAACATCAAAATCTTCCAAATCGATAACATTTTTTTTCGAATGTTACACCTACTTTATTTGAGAATGAAATATGATTCACTGTGTTAATAGGTGGATGTTTGTAGGTATTGAAGAGTAAAAAAAAAGTAGCGCTCAACATTGTTTTGATTTTTTCAGTAGTCCATTGCAGAGAAGAGGAACTATTTCTAAGACTTATAATTTCTAGAGGACTCTGTTATCGAAAGCTGTATTATCGTCGGTAGCACGGTGACGGGAATTTGCCCTCCAAAGCGGCCGGCGGCGAATATGTGTCAGATGGTCGCAAAGGCTATCGACGGCAAACACTTGTCCCTCTCAGGAACTCTCACGGTTTAGACGGCTTTCTTATCTGTTTACCTTTTTATAAAGAAAAAACTCTATGTAGACTACGAACATCATCATGGCTAATTGGTCGAGGTCGATGTGGCAAAATGATGTGGACAGAGCGCTTCGAATGTTAAGATCGGGTCCGTTTGGTTCGCATTTGTACACGGTGACGGTCACTGTCAGCTGAAACGGAAAATGAGCTGTGATATTACTGAGACAAACATTTTCATCTAATCGATGTTCATTGTGGCAATGCACTATCAATAAACTAGCAATCATATGGGTGTTGAACAATCAGAGTGGAGCAGTTAATTATACTGAGATGCAAAATGTGATTTTTTTATGCTTACTACTTTATTTAAAAAGTAACTGAGAAGTTCCCACATGTATTTTACAGGCAGAATTTCTGCTACGAAATAAATAATACTATAAGGTTTTATAAGGTAGCTGGAATTGATTTCACAGCAGGGCTGCTCTGAAGTTCCAGCTAAAAATTCACTCAATCACCTGTCAAAAAGTGACCAGATCCCTTGTTTAGGCATTCAGATTTTGCGTGCTCTAAAATTGATGACAATAAATGTGTTCTCTTATATAGATGTTACTCATATTCACAATGGGAGTTGGTGAGTAGGAAACAAGGATTAAAGCATTTAATCATGTAAATTGGCGGTTTGCTTGAAGTGGTGTTTTTGTCTCATGAAAAATTTCCAAAATGCTAGATAAGAATATGTCCTCCAAGAGATTCTGAATGCCCATTTGCGAGAAATTCGTCAGGATTGTTCAAATTTATCATGATGAAGTGTTTGAAAAACTATAGAAACAAAAACCACTGGATAGAATCTGAGTGCTTGTTCTAGTGAATTTGAGGGGTAGTTGACAAGGGTAAGCTATTTCAACACTCTCGGAAAAACTGACCTTTAAGGGATTAACTTTGAAGTTGCCGGAGAGGGTGATAATGACTTTATGATTTATTTTACGGTCCCTCATTCCAACACATAATTCGTTTTCTTACAGTTTTCAAGACTAATCGATTTCCTATCGAACACAGATGATATGGCGGGCGAAAACCATGAGAGGGGGTCACATGATTTACTCACTTCAAATTCAGAAAAACCTGTTGGAGAGCTCCATTAATTCGAAGTAGATCATTATACCGTTGAAAAACACTAGCCGGTCGGTGTTTGCCTTTTCTCTGGTAAATGCAATGGAATGAATTCTGAATTTGCTTCCATTTTTCTGGATTACACTTGATAGTTTCCATATGGCATGAATGAAAATTCACCTGTGGGACCAACGCATCGATTAATGCGACACTAAAGACGGAGACCCCAGGATTTAATTTGAACAAATTTGAACAATTTTAAGTTTTCAAAATATAATGGCTTGTCCCATAATTTCTTTCGCATTTCGACACTTTTGTTGATTGAGTTGTTACTTATCTAAAGAAATCAATCAACTAACACCTCAATCACTGACAGTAATGCAGCTTGAATACACAATATTCGAGGTGGCTAACGTTTCGACGGGTCGCCTTCGTCAGAGCCTGGAAAGATCACATTGATCCACATTCCACTAAGCCAAAAACCTCCATAACCCTAGCAGAAAACGTTAGAGATGTGTTTTGGATCGCATAGTAAAAGCTTCATTTTAAAACACTCACCGTTTTTGATATTTGAGTCTATCAATTATTAATTTAAGACCGGCCGCTTAAGGCCAGTGCATCAGTGGGCTGTGCCTAACTCGCGCCGGAAAAATCAGCCTGAGGTATGGTTCGAGGTCACGCGTGATTACGAAGCACTCCTCTTTTCGGTTCATTTTCGGGCCTTTGTTATGTATCCAAAAGGCTTCTAATGTTTTACGCGCAGATGTCTTGACTCCTGTGCGAGGATCGTGAATTTGACGTCGAGCATTACTCCTGCATGTTTTTGGTCCCTATGCGTGCCTAGGGGAGTTTTTAAATCACAGTTGCGTAACCCAGCTAGGTGCTCTTTTATACGGAGGAATAGTGGTCTACCCGTTTCGCCTATGTACTCATCGCCGCATATCTCGCAAGAGATTAGGTAAATCATACCCGATCTCATACAGTCGCCATCTCTGCCGTTCGGGCAAACTTTGCGATCATTGGTTTCGCAAGGCGGTCGTACATCGGTTGCGGACTAATTGACGCTTTAGTGTTTTGGGGGTATTTCTACTATTGCTACCGAATTATCCAAACCTGCTCTTTTAAGGCATCGTTTAATAGCTGTGCTTATTTCGTTAGAGATAAAAGGCAGGAGGAAAGGAACCTTACTTTCGCCAGACTTATCGTTTGGGAGCATAGAATTTCCTCTAATCTAACCTGAGAAGCTCCTACCGTATCGTAGCCATTACTGATGGCTATTTTTCGCGCCAAACACAGAGGGCTGGCATGGGACAACGACTAGCGCCAACACTTGCTATAGCCTTTATGTCTAAAGTTGAGAGCCCAATAATCGAACTCCGGCCGGTACTCTGCTGTAGATACATAGATGACTGCTTTGTCGTCTGCTCAACCCAAGAGGAGATGGACAAATGCTTTGAATTGCTGAACAGTCAGTCAGGGTACATAAAGTTCACCTGTGAGAAACCAAAAGCAAATTGGCTCCCTTTTTTAAACGTTCAGGTCAACCTGTCCAAAAACTCCTACAATACAAAATGGTACCGTAAACCAAGCAACAAAAACATCTTAGGTTCACTACCTATCAGCCCATCCTTCACACATAAAACGCGCACTACTTAAGAATATGTTCCGAACAGCGTCAAATGTGTGCACAGGGAAAGAACACAAGGTAGAATCCTTAAGCTTGGCGCGAAAAATAGCCATCTGTAATGGCTACGATACGGTAGGAGCTTCTCAGGTTAGATTTAGAGGAAATTCTATGCTCCCAAACGATAAGTCTGGCGAAAATAAGGTTCCTTTCCTCCTGCCTTTTATCTCTAACGAAATAAGCACAGCTATTAAACGATGCCTAAAAAGAGCAGGTTTGATAATTCGGTAGCAATAGTTGAAATACCCCCAAAACACTAAAGCGTCAATTAGTCCGCAACCGATTGTATGACCGCCTCTGCGAAACCAATGATCTGCAAGTTTGTGCCCGAACGGCAGAGACGGCGACTGTATGAGATCGGGTATGATTTACCTAATCTCTTGCGAGGCATGCGGCGATGAGTACATTGGCGAAACGGGTAGACCACTATTCCTCCGTGTAAAGAGCACCTAGCTGGGTTACGCAACTGTGATTCAAAAACTCCACTAGGCACGCATAGGGACCAAAAACATGCAGGAGTAATGTTCGACGTCAAATTCACGATCCTCGCACAGGAATCAAGAACATCTGCGCTGTAAAACATTAGAAGCCTTTTGGATACATAACAAAGGCCCGAAAATGAACCGAAAAGAGAGAGTGCCTCGTAATCACGCGTGACCTCGAACCATACCTCAGGCTGATTTTTCCGGCGCGAGCATAACTATGCGATCCAAAACACATCTCTAACGTTTTTCTGCTAGGGTTATGGAGTGTTTTTGGCTTAGTGGAATGTGGATCAATGTGATCTTTCCAGGCTCTGACGAAGGCGACCTGCCGAAACGTTAGCCACCTCGAATATTGTGTATTCAAGCTGCATTACTGACTGTATTGTTGTATGCTTCGCTAATATTCAATAAATAACATCAATAACACCTCGGAACAGCTAAACAGAAGAAACTATTCATTTATTCAAACTATGCCGAGGTTAAGAGATAGTCGGTTCTTGGGATTTACCTCAATCACTATTGATCAATGATACGCAACCTTTTGCTAAGAGGAAATCAAATGCCTTCCTTCTAGAAAGAATGAAGATAAAGTGCAAGAAGATTTATGAGGTCACTTTTGAATATGTATTGGTTCTTGAAATTCTGCCCTGTTGAAGCTGCTCCAAAGCTTAGGAAATATGCTATCTGATGGAGTAATATCAGGGCTTTCTCTGTGGCTGTGGTAAGTGGCCAGCCCAGTTCTTCAAAATGTGGCCTGACGATTGAGCATGATTATGGTAGTCGGTCAATGCATGGCGTCCATACCGACATCTTTTTGTGCTAACCTATGTCATTTAGAAGGCGAGCGATGGTATGACGGCAGTGTTCATGTGCTTGTACAAGCAACTAGGAGAATCTTCGCCATATCACATCTATCTTTTTGGCACTTATGAGCCATGGATGTAGTCTGTTATGGGTACTAATTTATAGCAATACACGTGTTTACGCCTTGCAGCCTCGTCAGTCGCACGGTGCCCTCGCTTGAGGCAGTCCTTCTTGAAGGAGGTCCACTTACGTACGGATATCGCAGACGTAGTATTTACACGCGCCGTTAAGTGTATAAAAGAATCTAAGGGCATTGTTGTACACCAAGTTGCTCTTGTCTGGTGATTGTGATAATATCATATCACTTGTTCAGAATGCTTCTTCCGATCCCGCTCAAATTCAGTATGCTTGATAAACATTTTTCAAGCCATGCATGGGTCTGTTGAGGACACTATGCAATTCACGAGTTTCGGCCTACCAGCTTCGTCAGTTGCACAGTGCCTTTCCGTTGGTCAGGTTCTCGTGTATCTACCAGTTTACATATACGATGAATCGATCACATCGTTTTGAACGAAAGATGAAATTAACTCATTGTCAGTATCGTTACATACTTTTGATCCGACCGCGACATTCTTCGGCATGAATATTTGATTTAGATAGGAGATAATTAGGAACCGTCATCGAGTGAAATGAACAACCTGCATATAACGAATCCGTTCTCAACAAACCCATGACATATTATGGCTGACATAAAATCAAAGATCCGATGGCTGGACCACGGGAAATGCTGCTAAAAGTTTGCTAGTGGTGTTTTTGTGTGAGATCTTCTTAGTTCCAAGATAAATTCTGTACGTTGCTCAAGCAAGACCAAAGAGCACCCAGAAATAAGATCTTCGCGACTATACCTTATGCTGTGCTAAACTTCTTTGCTGTACTCATAATATAAACGGTTTCCAACACAAGTTGTGGAGAGTAGAGGACAGTCTTCATCGATATCGCGTGTCGAAGGGGGGGGGGGGGGGAAGGGGGGGAAACTTGCCCAGGAAGTGACGCGGACTCTTCGCTGAGCCGCAGCCAGTGCGA